>MU551593.1:617830-631357 GCA_024362625.1 Silurus asotus | reverse complement strand
AGAGAGAGAGAGAGAGAGAGAGAGGAAGGAGAGAGAAGGAGAGAGAGAGAGAGAGGGAGGAGAGAGAGAGAGAGAGAGAGAGAGAGAGAGAGAGAGAGAGAGAGAAAGAGAGAGAGAGAGATGAAAAGTTGGGCTGAGATTCTGCCATCTGATGGAGAAACGGAAGAAGAACATCATCTGGCCTATAACAATATCCTGAAACTCATCAAAAAGGAACATGAGAAATCTACATAATATATTAATTTATTAATATTATACACTTAAATATTCACACTTACCAAATTCTTTCTTGTGGCTGCTCTTTCAACCACAGTGTCTATGAAGGATTTGCAACCAAGGAATAAAAACGTGTGAACTTTATGATTCGTTTATTTTGTGGTAACTTTTTCCTCCTTTAAAAAGAAACCAGAAAAGGGTGCCATGTAAATTTCCTCACATTAACACTGTAAACTGTACACAGATAAAACATCACTGTACAGATATTTCTGGCCCTGTGTGTGCATAATAATACAACGTTAGTCACATGTAAGGGATAAAGTGTGAGCTTTGTCTTCTGGATAATGATGTTTATTAGTATTTAACATTCTGTGGACATTTCTGTACCAGACTGTAAACAAATAAACCAGCCAGACGCTAATAATCATGCCTGTGACTGGCTTTAATTACAGCCTGGACATAATCACAGCCCTAATAACCACAGCTTCACACCGCCATGTCTCTCTCTCACACACACACACACACACACACACACACACACACACACACACAGTTCCTCTCACTCAGGGAGATTTCTGAATCTGGAAGTTTGTTTTGGTGAGACAGTGAACGATCAGGTAAAACACTGAAATGTGTTGTAATTGTGTGATGGTGATGAAAATTGCATGTATTGACATATTATTGTAAAAACATGACGAATGTCTGCATTGTGTGTAAACAGGATCATGGGGAAGAAGTCACTGGTTGCTGGCATGGTGTTCATCACTTTAGTTCTGCTGGTCGTCTGCCTCGTTGTGCTCTTACGAGTGAAAAACATAAATCACTGCTACTCCAAAGCTGCTGTAGCAGCAGACGCCGGGAAATGTTCTGAGATCGGCAGGTAGGACTGAGAACCACCTTCACTCATTTAACCAGTATAGCATTAATCCAGAATAATATTAATCTCAATGTAACAATAATCTCAGTGTAACATTAATCAAAGTGTAACATTAATCTCAGTGTAACAATAATCTCAGTGTTACAATAATCTCAGTGTTACATTAATCTCAGTGTAACAATAATCTGTGTTACATTAATCTCAGTGTAACAATAATCTCAGTGTTACATTAATCTTAGTGTTACATTAATCTCAGTGTTACATTAATCTTAGTGTAACAATAATCTCAGTGTTACATTAATCTTAGTGTTACATTAATCTCAGTGTAACATTAATCCCAGTGTTACATTAATCTCAGTGTAACATTAATCCCAGTGTTACATTAATCTCGGTGTAACAATAATCTCGGTGTTACATTAATCTCAGTGTAACATTAATCTCAGTGTAACAATAATCACGGTGTAACTATAATCTCAGTGTTACATTAATCTCAGTGTTACATTAATCTCAGTGTAACATTAATCTCAGTGTAACATTAATTTTAGTGTTACATTAATCTCAGTGTAACATTAATCTCAGTGTAACAATAATCTCAGTGTAACATTATTCTCGCTGTTACATTAATCTCAGTGTTACATTAATCCCAGTGTTACATTAATCTCGGTGTTACATTAATCTTAGTGTTACATTAATCTCAGTGTAACATTAATTTCAGTGTTACAATAATCTCCGTGTAACATTAATCTTAGTGTTATATTAATCTCGGTGTTACATTAATCTCAGTGTATCATTAGTCTCAGTGTAACAATAATCTCAGTGTAACAATAATCTCAGTGTAACATTAATCTCAGTGTAACTTTATTAGAACCCAGTGAGGGTTAAGTCTGACACTGAAGGGCGTGTACTGATACTTAATTGTTTTCTGGTGTAAAGGTGAGTGTTTGTTTTAAAAGTCTAGACATAAAACCGTCTCTGTGGTTGACAGGCCTTTCTGGAGCAGAAGGGTCTGAGTGAAGTTATTTCTTTATTAGACTAATGTCTGGACGTCCGTCTGTAAATTACACACAGCTGATGTTAATAACATGAATATGAAGCTTAGAAACTCCACTGAAGCAGCTGCAGAACCCGACTCTGAACACCTGCAACTTTTCTGAATGAAATTTGTGTGTGTGATTCTACAGCTCGTCCATCAAATAATTACTGACAAGGGATTAACTCTGTAATTCCATCTAATTAGATCACAAGACTCTGCCCTGAGGCAGCCGTGGCTCCGCAGCTAAATATTATACATATTAACCTGTTTTGGTATTTTGAAAGTTTTTATTGTTTGTTTGTAATAAATTGTGTTGTTTAAAAATTCCTCAGACTCCGTTTCTCAGCAAACACCACGGCTTTCAAACATAGCTGCCATGGACCCCAATTTACACACACACACACACACACACACACACACACACACACACACACACACACACACACACACACAACACACACACACACAGAGACACTGTAATCTGTTTCTGGACCAACAGACTCAAAACTCCTGCAAGCTGTAGGGTCAGTCTACAGATATTTAAGAAAATTATCATCATGCTGTAGATAGACAGATCCACACATATCTCACAAAAGTTAGTACACCACAAACACACACACACACACACACACACACACACACACACAGTTCCTCTCACTCAGGGAGATTTCTGAATCTGGAAGTTTGTTTTGGTAAAACAGTGACAATGACAGGATCATAAAGAAGTTATGGATTGCTGGCATGGTGATCTTCATTGTAACTCTTCTGCTGGTCGTCTGCCTCACTGTGTTTTTCCGAGTGAAAAACCAAAATCGCTGCTACTGCAAAGCCGCTGTGGCAGCAGACGCCGGGAAATGTTCTGAGATCGGCAGGTAGGACTGAGAACCACCTTCACCTAACATTAATCTCAGTGTAACAATAATCTCAGTGTAACATTAATCTCAGTGTAACAATAATCTCAGTGTAACATTAATCAAAGTGTAACATTAATCTCGGTGTAACATTAATCTCGGTGTAACAATAATCTCGGTGTAACATTAATCTCGGTGTAACATTAATCAAAGTGTAACATTAATCTCAGTGTAACATTAATCTCGGTGTAACAATAATCTCAGTGTAACATTAATCTCTGTGTAACATTAATCTCAGTGTAACAATTAATCAAAGTGTAACATTAATCTCTGTGTAACATTAATCTCAGTGTAACATTAATCAAAGTGTAACATTAATCTCAGTGTAAAATTATTCTCGGTGTAACATTAATCTCAGTGTAACATTAATCTCAGTGTAACATTAATCTCAGTGTAACATTAATCTCTGTGTAACATTAATCTCAGTGTAACAATTAATCAAAGTGTAACATTAATCTCGGTGTAACATTAATCTCAGTGTAACATTAATCAAAGTGTAACATTAATCTCAGTGTAACATTATTCTCGGTGTAACATTAATCTCGGTGTAACAGTAATCTCGGTGTAACGTTAATCTCGGTGTAACATTAATCTCTGTGTAACATTAATCTCAGTGTAACAATTAATCAAAGTGTAACATTAATCTCGGTGTTACATTAATCTCAGTGTAACATTAATGAAAGTGTAACATTAATCTCGGTGTAACATTAATCTCAGTGTAACATTAATCTCAGTGTAACATTAATCTCAGTGTAACATTAATCTCAGTGTAACAATAATCTCAGTGTAACATTAATCTTGGTGTAACATTAATCTCAGTGTAACATAAATCAAAGTGTAACATCAATCTCAGTGTAACATTAATCTCAGTGTAACAATTAATCAAAGTGTAACATTAATATCGGTGTAACATTAATCTCAGTGTAACATTAATCAAAGTGTAACATTAATCTCAGTGTAACATTAATCTCAGTGTAACATAAATCAAAGTGTAACATTAATCTCAGTGTAACATTAATCTTGGTGTAACAATAATCTCGGTGTAACGTTAATCTCAGTGTAACAATAATCTCAGTGTAACATTAATCTAAGTGTAACAATAATCTCAGTGTAACATTATTCTCAGTGTAACAATAATCTCAGTGTAACATTAATCTAGGTGTAACATTAATCTCGGCTTTACATTAATCTCAGTGTAACAATAATCTCAGTGTAACATTATTCTCAGTGTAACAATAATCTCAGTGTAACATTAATCTCAGTGTTACATTAACCTCAGTGTAACATTAATCTCAGTGTAACAATAATCTCAGTGTAACATTAATCTCAGCGTAACATTAATCTAAGTGTAACATTAATCTCAGTGTTACATTAATCTCGGTGTTACATTAATCTCGGTGTAACAATAATCTCGGTGTAACAATAATCTCAGTGTAACAATAATCTCAGTGTTACATTAATCTCAGTGTTACATTAATCTCTGTGTTACATTAATCTCGGTTTAACATTAATCTCGGTGTTACATTAATCTCTGTGTAACATTAATCTCGGTGTAACAATAATCTCAGTGTAACATTAACCCCAGTGTACCTTTAGTAGAACCCAGTGAGGGTTAAGTCTGACACTGAAGGGCGTGTACTGATACTTAATTGTTTTCTGGTGTAAAGGTGAGTGTTTGTGTTTAAAGACAGTAATAAATTGTGTTGTTTAAAAATTCTCTAGGGTCATTCCTCAGACTCCGTTTCCCAGGAAACACCACGGCTTTTAAACATGGCTGCCATGGACCCCAATTTACACACACACACAAACACACACACACACACACACACACACACACACACACACACACACACACACACACACGCACGCACGCACGCACGCACGCACACACACACACACACACACACACACAGAGTTACAGTATTTCCAGGCTACAACACTATGATATTTTCAGTGTTCTTTAATGAAGAGTTACAGAATGTGACTGAGTTACACACACTATAGGGATGTTTGTTGAGACTGTAATTGTCACGTTGTTGTTGTTGTGTTTGTATCTCAGGGATGTGTTACAGCAGGGAGGCTCTGCAGTGGACGCCGCTGTGGCAACGCTGCTGTGTGACTCTGTGTTTAATATTCACAATCTGGGCATTGGAGGAGGACATTTCATCATCATCTACAATGGCTCTACAGGTGACTTCCATCCATCCATCCATCCATCCATCAATCCATCTATTCGCCCAAATACCTCAGTCTATCCATCAAAGTTCAATTTAATCCAACAATCTGACAAATCATATTTTTTTCTGGCAATTTATGAACTAATCCATCAATTCTTTCCTCCATCTTTTTTTCTATAATTTGAAAACAATCCATCTAATATTCATATTTACATTCATCCCTCTATCTACTCATTACATTCTAACAATTTATCATCCATCCATCTATCCATCCATTATCAATTTATCATTTATCTAACAGTCTATCTTTCTTCCTACTCATCTGTTACGATCTGGAAATTCTTCCATCCTGCCTCACTGAGACTGAGGTTTCTTTCTGGACAGATGTAAATGATGATTTTGTTTATTTTCTCTCAGGAAAGATCGAGACGATCAACGCGAGGGAAACTGCGCCCCTTAAAGCCACCGCCGACATGTTCAGCAAAAGCCCACAGCTCGCACAACAAGGTACTAATATAATAAAAAAACTCCTGACTCGGTTCTGGTGGAACCCCGTCTCAGTTCCTCTGAGTTGTGTGTGAGATTTGAGTGGAAACCACCTGCAGGCTCTGCAGTAAAACTACTTTATTCTGGCTGTAATTGGATTAAGTTTAATTGGATTCAGGGAGATGAAGCTTCTCAGAGTGAACACTGTGGAACCACGGCTGAAACCATACAGATTTATAGCATGAAGGGATTTAAAAAGCTGAAAGGTGTCAGTGTGTGGGAGCATCAGTGTGCTTTAGAAACAAACACATGAAGAAAAGTGAGCTTTACAGATCAGTAGAGTTTTTTAGCCGTGTTGTTTGTTATGTTTTTATGAATTAACAGGAGGTTTGTCCATCGCGGTCCCTGGTGAACTCCGGGGCTACGAGTTGGCACACCGGCGTCATGGCCGCCTGCCCTGGAGGGAGCTGTTCAAGCCGAGCATCCAGCTAGCACGAGGCGGCATCCGAGTCAGCAGAGCTCTCGCTAAAGCCATAGAGAAAAGCCAGGAGATCATTCAGTCTACTGCA
Organism: Silurus asotus; assembly: GCA_024362625.1. NCBI lineage: Eukaryota > Metazoa > Chordata > Actinopteri > Siluriformes > Siluridae > Silurus > Silurus asotus. The sequence continues at coordinate 625,088 of MU551593.1, read as the reverse complement.
GCACTATGGTGAGGAACAGTATCACACAGCATCACAAGCCAATCACAGCACACTGTACATCTCTCAGCCAATCACAACACATTGTACTGCTCTTAGCCAATCACAACACATCATACTTCTCTCAGCCAATCGCAGCACACTGTACTGCTCTTAGCCAATCACAACACATTGTACTGCTCTTAGCCAATCACAACACATCATACTTTTCTCAGCCAATCGCAGCACACTGTACTGCTCTTAGCCAATCACAACACACTGTACTTCTCTCAGCCAATCACAGCACACTGTACTGCTCTCAGCCAATCACTGTTCTGCTCTCACCAATCACAACACACTGTACAACTCTTAGCCAATCACAACACAGCATACTGCTCTCAGCCAATCACAACACAGCATACTGCTCTCAGCCAATGAAAACTAATTGAGCCACTATCAGCCAATTGGAAGACGCTTTCTTTACACAGTTTTTTAGCCAGCAGGTAAAATACCCTCATTATACTAATGTCATGTGTTTGTAGGTTATGTTTTTAATAAAATTGAAAAGGACCCAGAATGAATTAGCATTAGCATGAGAGGGAAGCTACAGCATGTAGACCTTGATGTTTGATAATGACTAATCAATACTTTCTTTACATAAATCATTTATTTTCATTCTTATACTCATTTACAGTGACGTATTCTGCAATTTCAACAAAACCATCCTGAAGGAAAACGACACTATCAGATTTCCACGGCTAGCAGACACCTATGAGAAGATCGCTGAGGGGGGAGCTGATGTTTTTTATAACGGCTCCATGGCTGACACGATAGTGAAGGACATCCAGGCCGCAGGTTCATCAGTGTTTAACTCATAAAGCCTGTTTCTATTAGCTGACATGCTAATGATCACGGAGACACGCAATCATGCTAATCCACATTACAGTATAAGTGCTAATACACACTTTCACACTTACTGCTAATCACCTCAGGTTGTATGCTAATCTAAAATATTTTGGGACGATTCAGGTGGCATTATAACACATGAAGATCTGTTAAACTATAAACCAGAGCTGAATGAAAGCCCGATGAAGATAAATATTGGAGAATACACAATGCACTTTCCAGACGCTCCGTCTGGTGGTCCTGTGCTAGCGCTAATCCTCAACATTCTGAACGGTGAGTGTGTGTTTCAAGAGTGTTTTCCTTCATGTGGAATAAATGGACATTAGTCGTGTCCAGTACAAATCTATTATCCACTTCCATGTGCTCAACATTAATGCTAACTGACTGTTAAACACTCGATCCTAATTAGCAGGATTAGCCGAGGGAGTTCCAGACCTGAGACCTGAGTGTCAGAACGTACCAGAAGGGTTACTTTAAACCAACTGCAAACCTGATCATGTGGAACTGACATTACTCTTGTCGTACTGCTTAGCATAAAATACTAGCTAAATCTCACTAACTAGCTTAGCTAATATTAAGCTATGTATTAATTAGTATGAGGTGTTTTGTATAATTAATTCTAGTTTAATTGATCAATAATCCAGCTATTTATAAGATTAAATGATGATGCAGGAATCATTAACATGATGATGATGATGATGATGATTGTAAAACTGTCTCTGTGCAGGTTATAAGTTCTCACACACAAGTGTGTCTACTGAAGAGAACAAGGCACTCACATATCACCGCATCACCGAGGCTTTCCGCTTTGCCTTCGCTAAGAGGAGCATGCTGGGAGATCCTCGCTACGTCAACATCTCCAGCGTGAGTTCAGTGATGTTCAGTTCTACATCATGGAGCGGTTGTTCTCTACTAATGATACGTTCAAACCTGCTAGCAATCACTCAAATCGGTTATAGTTTACTGATGCAACTAAATATTATATTATTATATTAAATATTACGTGATATTGACTCTAATTTGAGTATTTTTTTTTTACGTTCGATTGGACGTGGTGCTGTTGTTAAAAATGTCTCTGTGTATAGATAAAAAAATGAAAGCTGAAACGTATTGTCTTTTATTCGTTCGTTTGATCTCAAAATCTAAATGTCTTCAGTGACAACAAAAAACAAAAAACAGAACATGTATAATTAGCCTTGCTGTTCCAATACCAGTGAAGAAGAACTTACTGAACGTTTTGGGGCATCAGAGTGGAAGTACATGTGTGAGTGTGGAACTGATAGAAACTTCACTCCACACTAGACTGTAAATGTTCACATTTTTCAGCTGTTCCTTTTTTCCTCAGTTTCTTTTGTCTTAATAAGTTTTTCATTCCTTCTGTCTCTTTTCAGCTCATCCACAACATGACCTCAGCCTACTTTGCCGAAAACATTCGCAGTAAGATCTCAGACAACAGCACGCATCCCGAGAGCTACTACGAGCCACAGTACTTCGTTCCTGAGGATTATGGGACGACACACCTGTCTGTCATGGCTGAGGACGGCAGCGCTGTGGCAGTGACGAGCAGCATCAATCAGCAGTAAGAATAAAAACCTCAACACACTGCACCGCTCTCATCCAATCACAACACACCGTACCGCTCTCGTCCAATCACAACACACCGTACCGCTCTCGTCCAATCACAACACACCGTACCACTCTCGTCCAATCACAACACACCGTACCGCTCTTGTCCAATCACAACACACCGTACCGCTCTCGTCCAGTCACAACACACCGTACCGCTTTCGTCCAGTCACAACACACCGTACCGCTCTCGTCCAATCACAACACACCGTACCACTCTCGTCCACTCACAACACACCGTACCGCTCTTGTCCAATCACAACACACCGTACCGCTCTCGTCCAGTCACAACACACCGTACCGCTCTCGTCCAATCACAACACACCGTACCGCTCTCGTCCAGTCACAACACACCGCACCGCTCTTGTCCAATCACAACACACCGTACCGCTCTCGTCTAATCACAACACACCGTACTGCTCTCGTCCAATCATAATAGATTGTACTTGTCTCTTCTGTTTATGTGCAGTTTTGGTTCTAAAGTCATGTCCCCCTCCACTGGAATCATCTTTAATGATAATATGGACGACTTCAGTTCTCAGAAGTTCCCAAATTCCTTCGGCGTTCCTCCTTCTCCTAACAACTTCATCCAACCAGGTAACAGATTTGATCTGATTCAGATAAACAGGAGATTTTAAATATGCAGATAAACTATAATAAAGTATTAATAATGACACACACACATCATTATTAATGTAAATCTGTAGTCGTGGCTGTGATGTAACTGTAGATTACAGGATCATACTGTAAATCATGTGGGACATGTCCGTGTGCAGGTAAAAGACCGATCTCATCCATGTGTCCAACCATCATCTGCGACAAAAACAACAATGTTAAAATGGTCATCGGAGCTTCAGGTGGGACCAAGATCCCCACGGCAACAGCTCTGGTAACACACACAGCTTTAACCTTAACACACACCAACATGATTTTATACCGTCTAATTTATAACTATTCATCTATTTTTTATACATTCCATAAATCAGTCTATCCATTCTTTCATGCATCTAACCATTCTTTTGTGAATTGATTCATCTATCTACCTGTTTCATCCCTCCATAATCCATCTATCTATTTGAATAGCCATCCATTAATCCATACATCCATCTATAAGTTTAAAGTTTCCATCCATGCTGCCACATAGTGAGAACTTCAGAATGCTGTTTATGTTCCTGTCCAGTTCCTGTCATCCTGTCACCTTGTTTTTCTTTAGAAACTTGATCTATTTTCTCCTGCCCAGGTCTTTTCTTTCTGTTCTGTTTGGAATGGAGAACTGCTAGATGTGTCTCCTCCATACTCACCTGACAGAGTGTTGCACTGGTCACTGCCTGCTTGTAGAGGTTTTAGGACCTTCAGCTCTGTGGTGTGCAGTTGGATTTTCTCACCACACTTTGTTTTTTCCTGGTGGCTCTGAACAGGTTCTTGTCTGAATGTCAGTCATTTCCATATTTGGTCCAGTTTATGTTCATCTTCCACCCTGTCATGTAGAGGCCTTCAGGTGTTTCTATTGGGTGGAATGGTGGGTCAGTCATTCATGTCTATCCATCCATCTAATCCATCCATCCATCCATCCATCAATCGATCTGGTTATCCATGCACTTATCCATTTATTAATCTATATATTTATTCATCTATCCATCATCCATTCTAATATGCATTTATTTATCCAACAATCTATCCATTCATTCATACAGACATCCCGTCTACTCGTCTCTATCCATCCGTCCTCCAGACAATACAATAAACTCCACCCACTGATCAATTGTTTACTCAGTGTGTTGTGTCAGTGACTCGTCTCCTCTGTTCCAGGTGATCCTGAACTCTCTGTTCTTTAACTACGACTTGAAAGGAGCTGTAGAGGAAGCCCGATTCCACAACCAGCTCACCCCCAACTACACTGAGGTGGAGAAGGACTTTGAGAAGGTGCGAGTGGAATGATAGCTTCAGGACACATACAGTGTCAATAAATTAGGATTACAAGCATAATTAAAAAACACCTGAATCTTCTGCACCACCATCAACACTACCACCAACACCACCAAAACCAACACCAACATAAACATCACCATCAACACTACTACCAATACCACCAACACCAACATAAACACCACCATCACCATCAACACCACCAACACCACCCCATCATCACCATCAACACCACCACCACCATCAACACCACCAACATAAACACCCCCATCACCACCACCACCCCATCATCACCATCAACACCATCACCACCACCACCCCATCATCACCATCAACACCACCACCACCCCATCATCACTACCAAAATCAACACCAACATAAACACCGCCATCAACACTACTACCAATACCACCAACATAAACACCACCACCCCCAACATAAACATCACCATCACCATCAAAACCACCACCACCACCACCCCCCCATCATCACCATCAACACCACCACCACCACCACCACCACCACCACCACCACACCATCATCACCATCAACACCACCACCAACATAAACACCCCCATCACCACCACCATTACATCATCACCATTAACACCACCACCACCCCATCATCACTACCAAAATGAACATCAACATAAACACCGCCATCAACACTACTACCAATACCACCAACATAAACACCACCATCAATACCACCACCACCACCACCCCATAATCACCATCAACACCACCATCACTATCAACACCACCACCACCCCATCATCACCATCAACACCACCACCACCATCACCATCAACACCACCACAACCACCACCAACATAAACATCACCATCACCATCAAAACCACCACCATCAACACCACCACCACCATCATCATCACCACCATCAACACCAACACCACCACCAACATAAACACCACCACCACCACCATCATCACCATCAACACCACCAATAACACTGCTGCTCCTAATAATAATAAACTATGAATCATTACAGGGTCTGATAGAGAGACTGGAGGAGAGGAATCACGAGACGATGCTGCAGAACTCCACAACAGCTAAGGTTCAGGTTGTGATGAAGAAGGACTATCATGTCTGTGCTGAATCAGACTACAGGAAAGGAGGACGTACAGCCGGTTACTGACCCAAACCTCAACAACAATCAACTTCTGACTGTGAGATTATTGAGATTTACATAAATACAGATACTTTCCTCCATCTGACATTCATGTTTTATATGTTGAATATGTTTTATATTTTTTGTTTTCTGATGGAAAAACGATTAAAAGATTAAGAATCAAATGGGAAGATAAAAGATGGAGTGTGTTTGTGTTATTTGACTGCATTTGTAGGTTATTTGGGGACCAAATCATCTTCATTGTTAAAGTAAAAGGAGGAAAATCAGGAACAGGTTTACAGACACAGTGTGAAATGGGATGTGATGTGAAGCGTCTTGGGAACTGAACTGAAACATTCTGAAGAATTACACGTGAAAGCACGAGACAGACTTTTAGAGTTCATGAGAAAAGTCTATATTTGCATTTTATTGAATACTAATTATAATATTTAAATCAGAGGTAGATGAAGAATAAACGAAAGTGAATTCCACAGTTTACTTGTTAACATTCGGATTAGAACATGATCCGTATTAAAGCTGTGTTCTGAACTCTAGAACCCAGACTCAGTTCTCACTGGACCTCCTGATAGTGATGGGTTAGAGGAGCAGGGTGAGATTTACCCATAATGCACTGCATGCAGGTCTACATCAGGTTTCCAGGTCAGAATGAGTCCTATGCGTTTGGGACACAGCCGATCAGTGCTTTATTTTACTGGAATATACACTGCAGGAGATTTCACACACTCACACACACACAGGCGCACGCACACGCACACTGAACACCTGCTCTCTCTCACTCACACACACACACACACACACTCACACACACACACACACACACACACACGCACGCACGCACGCACACTAACACACAGGCGCACGCACACACACTGCACACCTGTTCTCACACACACGCACGCACACACACACACACACACACACACGCTCACGCACACTCAACTCCTGCTCACACACACACACACACACACACACGCACACACACACACACACACACACACACACACACACACACACACACACTGCAGATATTAAATAAAAAACTAAGGGAAACAGACCCTGTGTGTTATTTAGAGAAGAGCTGAAAGGGTTAATGAGCTCATGGAGTCACCAGAAGTATGAAAATACTGAAATATTTTAGAAATCTTCATTTCAACAATATTTTGAGGACACGGATCAACACACAGATAAAGAGTCTATGGACAGATGAGTTCTTCATATTTTACTTATGGGTTCTTCATTCAATATCAATTAATTCTGGAAAATTAAGTTCATTGGTTCCACAAAACTCCTCCAAGAACATCGGCGTGAGGAAACATCAGGGTGAGGGAACGTCAGGGTAGGAGCACATCCAGGTGAAAGATGATCAGGGTATGGAAAGGTAGAGTGAAGGAATGTTGGGGGGTGGGATGAGGGAACGTTTGGGTGTGGTGGGATGAGGGAATGTTGGGGTGAGGGAACGTTGGGATGATGTTGGGTGAAAGAACATACAGATATATTATACATGTCACTGCTCTATATGTTTATCATTTCTAATAAATATTCATATTTACTCTTAAACACAAACTCATAACTGTGAGGATACATGTGTTATATACCTATCATAGTGTTAGAGGTGTGTGTGTGTGTGTGTGTGTGTGTGTGTGTGTGAGCAGGTGTTCTGTGTGTGTGTGTG
>MU551593.1:604348-609922 GCA_024362625.1 Silurus asotus | reverse complement strand
CACATACACTCACATACACACACACACACACACTCTCACCCACCCACACACTCACACACACACATACACTCACATACACACTCACATACACACACACACACACCCACACACTCACATACACTCACATACACACACACACTCACACATACACACAAACACACATACACACATTTACACACACACACACACACACACACACACACACACACACACTCACACTTACATACATACATACATACATACACACACACACACACACACACACACACACACACACACACACACACACACACACTGCTGAGTGCTGGATTCTGATTGGTCAGAAGGTGCTGGTTAATTCTCTAACAGCAGCCCTGACATTAGTGCAGTTTCACGGAAATGCGCTTGTTTATCGTTATGGTGTGTGTGTGTGTGTGTGTGTGTGTGTGTGTGTGTGTGTGTGTGTGTGTGTGTGTGTGTGTGTGTGTGTAGGTGTTTTTGGAACACTGTGTACAGAAGTTTTCATTGTCAGCGTTTGTAACACAGTCACATGTGAAGCAGGAAGTTTTCTTCATGGATGCTGTTCTGGGATTGAGGTGTGATGACCTGATGGTGTGAGATGTTCTGCAAATTAATGTGTACGTGTTTAAATGCAAACTTGTTCTCCCCTGAACAGATCTTTGAGAGTGAGGGATTCCGCTTTTATTCTGTAATGTATTATTATGGAATTTTATTGAATACAGTGGCATCAGGTTTGTTCACAGGGTTTAGACCAGTAAAGTGAAAATAAACGTCACATTCATTAATGATTCAGAATGAAGAGCCTCCTGGGGATGAGTCTGCGGCCTGATGCATTACGAGACGTGGGTTTGTCAGTAACACTAACAGCTCCTTAATGTGCATATAAATGTCGACTACAGCATGTTACATAAGTATTCACTCATCTTCTTATAACCTTGAGAGCAAAACAGATCCTGGAACCTCCACAACCACACAAACCACTTGAGGCAGAGTGCTGTTCTAAAAGGACAGAGTTTCTCTCGCCTAAATGAGACTGATGCTCACTGAGAAGCATGGTGGTGGTAGCATGGTATTCAGGAACTTGTTTCTCTAGATCATAATCTTTCTCTACTTCCTCTCTCTGTTAGGTGTTTCAGAAAGTCACGAGTAGGATGTTTTTATCTTTCCATTGTTTAATTTCGAGGTTGTTTCCTCCAGATGCTGGGTGTTTAGGTATCTTCTCTACCATACTCTGGGTTTCTCCAAGAACAGATGTGTTTATATTAGAGATGGTAAGATTCACTGGTTCGCATTGGAGCAACGGCGTAAACATTAACGATGTGGTGCATCGTTTTTACCATATTTGCTTCGGTAAAAATGATTTATATGTAGGAAGTGAAATTTGAGGTTATAAATGATGAACCACAACTTTAAATAAGATCTGGAGATAGCACCACGAGAACAGTGATGTGGAATCATCTGCAGATGTATCACAACACATTTGCATTTGTAAAAAAACGAGTTATTTAAAATAAATTTGAGTAGATGTTCTATAATAAAATTACCAATAATTAATTTGTTAATTTCTCTTCATTAATCTGTTTCTCGAGCGCGTTCTCTCAGCAGCTGCATCTTAGAGCACACACCACACACAACAGGAAAACAACATCTGGTTTTATTTCATCTTTTTTTGCACTTCAGAGGCGTGTGTGTGTGTGTGTATGTGTGTGTGTGTGTGTGTGTGTGTGAAAGAGCCGTGTGTTAGAAATCAGAAGGTACTTAAGTAAATTGATGATTTCTGTATGTATTGAGTTGCAGAGCATCATCATTTTTCCATTAAATCTGATTGTGTTAATTGTGTAGAAATCGGATCTCCTCTGCATCGTAATGGAGGGAATCGTATTTTATCGCATCAGTAGCTGCTTCATATGTTCATATGTTCATATGTATCTTTAATGTATCGTATCGTTGTTTACGCATCGAGCTGTGAATCGTCTCGGCCTCAGCTACAGAGATGCACATCACTAGTTTATAACGATGATTACAGGATATTTTAGATTTTATTTGTAAATCTTTTTGCAAACTATTTGGATGCTCTACTGATGTGCATATCGGAGGATCATCAATCACATGTGGAAGCTTTCATGTAATAATAAAGTGTAAAAGAAGGTGTGAACACTTACTGTATGTAGTGCATTGGATATTAGAACCCACACTCAGGGTTAAGGCCACGCCCCCTAACCTGAGCATAAAAATTCTAAATAAAAAAAAATCTGCTAAACTGGAAGTTTATAAACTCACATTACTTGTTAGTGTGAAAGATCACACACTAAACATGTCTCGGCTGATCTTCGTCCGACGGCCTGATTAATATCTAAATTCAGTTGAAATGTAGTACTTAGCCGAAGTCCTGCTTTGTCACAGTGCGTGTGTGTGTGTGTGTGTGTGTGTGTGTGTGTGTGTGTGTGTGTGTGTTCAAAAACACCACAGCCAAGAAATGTGTGTGGGGAGTATTTGCATTAAATAAACACAAAACAGGATGACCCTTCACACACACACACACACACACACACACACACACACACACACACACACACCAGTAGTCACAGCATCTTCTACAGCTGGTTACTGTTACTGGTCCCAACAAACAGGTGTATTTCCAGAATGAGTGTGTGTGTGTGTGTGTGTGTGTGTGTGTGTGTGTGTGTGTGTGTGTGTGTGAGAGTGTAAGCGTTATGTCCATGAAGCACTTGGCTGAATCTCATGTAAAGGACAGACTGTTTCTCATCCTCTCTCTTGTATATTAGTTTGTAATGAATGAGAAAGTGAAAATATTATAAAATTAAAATCTAAAGTTTTGTTTTTCTGGAACTTTGTAGTATTTAAGTTTTTATACAGAACAGGAATCTGCTCAGGCTTCTGAGGGCTACACAGTGGCGAGAGGTTCATACCTGTGGGTCATGCAAAAGCTTGTGCAATTTGTATTGACATCTTAATGACGTGCCTTAACACACACACACACACACACACACACACACACACACACACACATACACATTCAAACACACACACACACACACACACATGCACACACATGCACACACACGCGCGCGCGCTTACCGGCCGATGTTGGAGCATGTTTGTGAGTCTGCAGCCACAGCTGCTTTCCTGAACATCCCTTTCTGGCACTCATCCTTCTCTGGGAACTTCACTGTGCAGATGAGGATGAGGATGAGGACGAGGACGATAAAGATCACAGCAAAACACACACCGGCTCTCAGGCGCTCCTTCCTCCTGCGGGGCATGTCTGCGATCTGACACACACACGCGCACACTTCACACACTTCACACACTCCAAACACTCCAAACACAGAAATGCCCTGAGGGGGGCGGCGTGGAAAAACAAGCCACGCCCCAATCTATGCGTAAATTATGCAAATAACCAGAACAGGTAGAGTAGTTTTATTTGTATTTTTTATTTGTCCCCATTTACATATGAGGTGACAGCACATTTTAAACACACACACACACACACACACACACACACACACACACACACACACACACACACTGCTTCTCTCCATCCTCTCACTCAGGTGTGATCCTGCAGGTGAACAGAGAAAACTGCAACACACACACACACACACACACACACACACACACACACACACAGACACACACACAGACACACACACACACACAGACACACACACACACACACACCTGCGCGGCTGAATTAACACTTACAGAACACAACGGACGCCTGTAGTGTTTCATTTAAATTCAATGCAAATGTTATTGGTCTCTCTCTAACACACACACACACACACACACACACACACACACACACACACACACACACACACACACACACACACACAGGAATAAACAGAATTTACTAACATAATATTGTATAAGATAAAAAATATAAAATAAAGATAAAAATAAAAGACTGAATGGGGAATAGCATGCAGATGTGTGCAGATGTTTGTTCTGTGTAACATTCAGCTGAAGTATTTGCAGTGAAATAGCTACAGTATAATAAACAGGTATTAATACAGGTGTAAAACAGTGGTGGTAGGTGGGCTCTGGAATCACCACTCTGCTGTAAGGAAAGCTGACTTTATCTCAGGCTTGGCTGACAATCTTCATGATCCAAACCAGTCTGGGTTCAAAGCAGCACATTCCACAGAGACGCCCGTTTGGTTGTTTCTGAGAAACTGCATGCTGCTCGATCAGCCAAGATGACATCTGTCCTCATCCTCCTCGACCTTTTAGCAGCATTCGACACAGTCAACCACAAGACTCTCTTATCAACCCCTTAGGAGCCTTCGTTATCCGTGGAACAGCATGGGAATGGTTTGCTTCCTACCTGGAAGGTCGTTCATACCAGGCAACATGGAGGGGATCCACATCTGCCCTATGCAGACTCACCACTGGTGTCCCACAAGGCTCTGTACTTGGTCCCCTTCTTTTTTCACTCTATACCCACTCCATTGGTGAAGTCATATCCTTAAATTAGCACTTTTTAAGTTTGCTTTGTAGAATTCAAGAGTTATATTTATATTAAGTTTGTAGTCTTGTGTACCAGTGTAGATTTATTCACCTGTTTTGGAGACTTGGTGCTGTTCCCAAACCGGGCTGTATTTCCTGTCACAACACGCTTTCTGGTACATGTGTAAAAGCTCCAGAGCATTTTAGAGGAAAGTTTATGGACATTTAAGTGTCTGTGGTGGAACAGGCTCTCCTGGCTTCTACACCAGAATGATGACGTGATAGGATCCTGCATGATGTGGAAACCAAGGTACTGGAACGCACCCACTCTCTCCACTGGGATTTTGTCGACCTTGTCATATCTATTTTCCTTATTCCTGCTGACTTTCAGGAGCAAATCAGGTTGTTCTCCTGGAACCATTTCCTAATTCATTCTTAATTAATACATTGTTCAGTGTTTGATTGACAATTACAGAATAAACTCTTTGATGTTGTATAATGAATTTGTACAGTATTGTATTGGAATTTAATTCATTTAAATTCAAGTTTATTTTTACAGCATTTTTTACTATGGGCTGTGGCAAGAAAAAAAACTCCCTTAGATGGTGTAGAAACCTTAAGGAACCAGACTTAAGAGGGAACCTGCAGTCTGCGGTTGGAGTTGTGGAACCTGAAGCTCCTAAAGAACTTATAAAATAGCTCAACATCTGAGATCATTATAGATCCAACACCAGCTTCTCCATTTCAGAGCCTTTAAATGTTTAATGATGGAGAAACAGCAGATCTAGAATGTTATTTTGAGTAATGATTAAGAGGTTGTTTATCCTCAAAGTAAAAAATGTCTGAAATCTTATCTACGTATCCCCACGATCACCTTCAAAATAGTCCCCTTGTACAATAATACAGCACCCCCAGTGTTCTTCTGGAACCTGTCCTGAAAGTTTCTTCTCGAAGCGTGTCACGGACCTTCTGCGATTCATGCCGGATCTCCGCAAATGTTGTCAAAACGGCGACCTTTTCAGGAAGAGGGCGAAATCCACAGGAGGCTGGTAAGTATGGAAGGTGTGGAAGTGAGATTGTGATGTTTCTGGCGTGTGAGGA
>MU551593.1:565320-581920 GCA_024362625.1 Silurus asotus | reverse complement strand
ACACACACACACACACACACACACACACACACACACACACACACACACACACACACACACACACACACACACACACACACACACACACACACACACACACATATACACATGCATGCACACTGACCCAAGTACATTCAGCTTAATGTGCTTGTTTAAAGTTTAAGTTTTTGTGTGTGTTTTTGGATGTTTTTGCGTGTATATGTGTGTGTGTGTGTGTGTGTGTGTGTGTGTGTGTGTGTGTGTGTGTGTGTGTGCGCATGTTTTTTGTGGGTGTATGTGGGTGTATGTGTGTTTGTGCATGTTTTTGCGTGTATGTGTGTGTGCATGTATATATATATATATATAATATATNNNNTATATATTATATGTGTGTGTGTGTGTGTGTGTGTGTGTGTGTGTGTGTGTGTGTGTATGTGTGTGTGCATGTTTTTGCATGCGTATGTGTGTGTGTGTGTGTGTGTGTGTGTGTGTGACGTAAACTCCTCCCTGTGGATTATTGTGTGAAATTAATTATCACTACGTGCATGAACACACACTCTGTAACAGCACAGTTAGTGAATTCCCAAAGCTGGCGCTCGTTAAACTCACTTTATATGAAGCTCTGTTTATCTGCAGCTCCTCAGTGAAGGATGAGTTTAAAAATGTCTGATCTCAAAATATCCACTGAGCAAATTACAGCATTCAGCCATGTGACATTTCTGACAAAGATCACAAATTTATTCTGTGTGTGTGTATGTGTGTGTATGTGTGTGTGAGTGTGTGTATGTGGGTGTTAGTGTGTGTGTAACCCTGTATGCACTCTAAAGGTGTACAGTTTCAGTGTTCAGTAAACAGTTATGATGGATGAATGGAAAAATGGCTTATGATTATTTTTATTAATGGAAATATTTCTCTCAACACTGTGACATTCATAACACGTGTGTGTGTGTGTTTGAGCAGATGGTACGGAAGTTAATAATATAAACAATATGAATAGTAGTGAACAGTGTTTATCACAATCAAACATTCCTACACACTCACACACACACACACACACACACACACACACACACACACACACACACACACACACACACACACACACACACGTGTTATGAATGTCACAGTGTTGAGAGAAATATTTCCATTAATAAAAATAATCATAAGCCATTTTTCCATTCATTCATTCTATATGTCTTTTTCTTTTTCCTTTTCTGTCTCTGTCTGTCTATAAGTCTATCTTTCTATCTGTCTATCTATTTCTCTGTCTGTCTCTCTGTCTCTCTCTCTCTCTCTCTCTCTCTCTCTCTCTCTCTCTCTCTTACTCTATTGAGTGTAGTTTTTCCGCTCACTTCTATCAGCACGTGTCAATTCATTGGAGTTTTCCTGTCATGGCCTTTAAAGGCTTTGCACACATCTATTGATGTACACATGCAAACACAGACACAGGCAGGTGTGTGTGTGTATGTGTGTGTGTGTATGTGTGTGGTTGTGTGTGTGTGTGTGTGTGTGTGTGTGTGTGTGTTAAATGTACATGTTTATAATGCAAAAAATCTCCATGTGTTGGTTCATGTAGGATAGAAAACTGAGACCTGAGGAGATTGAGGGTGAGTACAAATATTATATAGTGTGTGATGATAACAAGTGTGTGTTTATACTGAGTGTGTGATGATAATATGAGTGTGTGTTTATAATGAGTGTTTTTATACAAGTGTGTGATTATCCTTGTGTCCATTTTTATTTTTGTGTCAAATTCACTGCAAAAAAAGTTTTGTGTGTGTGTGTGTGTGTGTGTGTGTGTGTATAGAACTCCGTGAAGCCTTTAAAGAGTTTGATAAAGATAAGGACGGTTTTATCAGCTGTAAAGACCTGGGAAACTGTATGAGGACGATGGGTTACATGCCGACCGAAATGGAGCTGATCGAACTGAGTCAACAGATCAACATGAACCGTGAGTGTGTGTGTGTGTGTGTGTGTGTGTGTGTGTGTGTGTGTGTGTGTGTGTGTGTGTGTGTGTGTGTAAAGACAAATGTCACAATCATCAAACAAACAAATAAAGATATTAGATGCATTTAAACATTGATTTGAACACTGATGTCACAAACACTGACATATACTGTATATATATATATATATAAACATAGTGAGTGTGTGTGTGTGTGTGTGTGTGTGTGTGTGTGTGTGTGTGTGTGTGTGTGTGTGTGTGTGTTAGTTGGAGGTCGTGTGGACTTTGATGACTTTGTGGGTCTGATGGGGCCGAAGCTTTTGGCAGAAACAGCAGATATGATCGGCGTGAAGGAGCTCAGAAACGCCTTCAGGGAGGTGAGGAGGAAAACACACACATCGTTGATGGTGATATAAATGAGATTCTTTATAACTCATGTTTATCTCATAATTATTTACATGTTCATGGAAGTTCGACACTAACGGTGATGGAGAGATCAGTACAAGTGAGCTGAGGGAAGCTATGAGGAAACTGTTAGGCCACCAGGTAAGTGTGTGAAATTACACTGTAAAATCTAATATAGCCGCTAGTTAGCACTTAGCAAGCCAGTCAAGATGCAGTGACGTTGGAAATGAGACGTTACCCGAATTATTAACATTTTGTCACGCGTGGATCAGGAGTCGAAAACTAGAGTATGGTTAAGCGCTTTATTCGACTGAATATACAAGGCAGAGGCTAAAGGATAAGCACGAACCGGAGAGCAGGTAGAATCTGTAAGGGATTGTCCAGGGATGATCGCCAGTGTGAACCGTTAAACGCAAACCTATCTTAAGCGCTTCCTCCTAAGCGGAGCCAGGAGCATGTAGTGGTAGGAAGTCTGGTAGATCTCTCATGGCAACAAGTAAATCCAACAGTGAGTGAGGTGGAATCGGGACCTTTTAAAGGGGAAAGGTAATGGAGAACAGGTGTAGGTGATCAGAGCAGGGAGAGGCTGGGTGAGTTAGAGCCTTGGAGAGAGGCGTGGCTGGTGGTTCCCTGACACATTTACCTCAGATGTGTTGAAAAACTACAAGAAAATTACTTTAAATGACTTAATTTTTATCCCAGTTAACTGTGACCGCTAACTACAGCAGTCTAGCAGAAGAGTTGTCCATTAATGTGAAATATTGGTTTTTTTTCAGGGTATACACTTTATTTTTGATGGTTTATGGTGTATTTCAGGTGGGACATCGAGACCTGGAGGACATTCTGAAAGATATCGACTTGAATGGAGATGGAAGAGTGGATTTTGAGGGTAAGAATTTACATTTTTATCAGATATTTACCTCAGAATTGTATTTGTGTAGCCGGTTACACACCGGTGATGATTTTGATCTGAAGCGCTGAATCTCCATCAATGAGTTTTAATCCACGTTTTTCTTCGTCCTTCTGTGTAGAGTTTGTGCGCATGATGTCCCGATGAAGGCGCCAAAACTTTTGCACGTCGCACATTAAATCATGACCCCTGACTTCCCGCTGGTTGGAGGAGAAGAGACGAGACGAGGAACGTTTAAAACGTTTATCACGTGCGATATGCATTTGTTCTGATCGTCCAATCAGCGATCGTCTTACAGGAACGTGCACGAGAAAGCGTTTTAATTGCGGCTCCGAGAAGAACCACACTGTTGTGAAGAAAATATTTAATGAGCCTGAAAAAGAGGAACTGGAAGAAAACACACACACACACACACACACACACACACACACATTGTAGCCGAGTGGTTCTGCACTTTTAAACCTTGTCTCGTTGTCCATCTTTACGTCATAGAGAGCCGAAGTTCTCTCGTTAATCACGGCAATATCGTGTCTGTCTTTATTTGTCGTGTTTGCGTATCAGTGTGAGTCCCAGTCGCGTCATAGACTCTGAAATCATCCTCGCACTAGTTTAAAGTCGTTCTCTGTGATCATTTATAATCACTCGTAACGTCTCCAGGAGGATTCAGGTGTTTACACGTAACAGTAAAGTTCCTTCAGGAGGAAACTCTGTACCACTGCCACTTTCTTCTTCACTAATCACAGAGTGTGCCTTTACAACCGAGCCGCCCTGGTGTGTGTGTGACGTCACAACACGCCACACCCTCATATAAACACGTATACGCTTCCTCTGGACTCTTAAAGGGACGTGCAACCCAAAATAAAATGTCTACAGTTTCGCTTAAATCCAACGTCCACTCACGTTGATTTAGATCTTTATCACGCTATTTGTTTTAGTAAAACAATTTGTACGCACCAACAGCCTCAATAAATATAATTATATAAAAAAAAATGTTTACATCAAAGTAACATAAAAGGATTACCTCTTTTAATACCAGTGAGCGTTTAAACAGTAATCAGCGCCCTCTGGTGGTTGTGATGAGAAGTGTACAATGCAGTTGCTTTATTTTCTTTACATATGCTTGCACTATTTTACAGCCGTTAGCTAAGCATTAGCAAACCTTTTCTTAAAATAAAATGGTGAAAAAGTTAACATATAATAACTATGTAATAATATTGTAATAACAGATCGAAATTTTGGTGAAAAAGAGAAAACCTGGCGTGTAATAATCATGTAATAACTATGTAATTACATTGTAATAACAGATCGAGGATTTGGAGCTGCAGGTGTAGATTTATTCACACATACAGACTTGATAAACTGCTTACTGATAAATTCTTCTGTTCATTATTAGCTACAGGAGCCTGTTAGCTGCTGTACAAAACTAACTAAGAGAAAAACTGGACCTTTTATTTTTTTTTCACACAAACTGTTGTATAATCTTGGGTTAAATTGCACATTCCGATAGTTTAGCAGAATTAATAACCAATGACCCAAACACAGCAATGCATTAACGTTAGCCTGACGGCAAGCGTCTCACGTTAGCTTTCTCATGTTCTATAGCAAGCAGGCTAACATTAGCCAAACCATGCGTCTTCTCATACTAAACACGACATTAAGTTATGGTGATGATGTCACGTGTTTAAGTCTGTGATTGAGTGATTTCAGTTTAACTTAAATTCCACCCAAAACTGACTTGTAACATTCAGGAAAAGCCGCCATTTTGAAAAAAGGAAACTGTCAGAAGGTGTAGCAAAACCTTCTGAGGACACGGTCCTCCTAAAGCTGAGGGAGATGTTAGCTGACTCCTTTGGCCACCTTTTAGCTGAGGTAATAAAGATGGTGGATAATTTCGTGTCACCAGGCGGAAGCAAACGAGTGTGAGAAAGAAAAGCAGTAATGAAATGCAGCCTTTACTGACACGTGAACACGTCACTGAACACGTCACTGAACACGTCACTGAACACGTCACTGAGACGTCCCTGAACACGGGTTCCTGAAAAAACTAAAATGATGAAACTGTTGTGTGGACGCTGAATGCAGTCTGATCTCCGTGTCTGAGACGTTGTGGGTTTCGTCTTAACGTCGTTTTAACGTTACTTCAACGTTACTGTCACTTTGATGTTATGACGTTTGTGTCATCGTCTCGTCACGTATTCGGCGTTAGACATGCGATCGGTTTTATTTCCTGCATGCCAAAAATAAAAACATACCTGCACTCACGATGTACCGGAGCGACTTTAATAAAATACAGCAAATAAAGTCTACGAATAATTCACACGTCTCCTTCATCGCCTCTTTACTGCTGCAACCACGAGATGAGACGTAGGGAGAAAAGAACGGAAGTTGAGGATGAGAAAAAGAAAGCACATAAAGTAGAAAAAAATCAGGAGAAAAGAATTAAAGAGGATAAAAAAGATGCAAAGGAAAGAGGAAGAAGAAACCGAGGACGAGAAAAGTGATGGAAGCAGGATGTTGGAGTTGTCATAGCAACAAGCGTGAACTGTCATGAATCAATGGGGTTTAAATAATTCACTGGGTGTTGCTGCCCCCTGCTGGTCACCTGACACAATTCCTCTTACTAAACGTATCGGTCACGTGGCCTGCATGTGTTCAGGCTCGGTAAAAGAAGAAGGCGTGGTCCAAGGAGCAAGCATATGGGCGTGGCCTCGACATGTCCTCTAGTCTCAAATGAAGAAGGTGTGGCCTTTGTGTCTGTCAATCATAGTAATGGAGGTGTGGCCTTAAATTCGTGCAAACACGCCTGATCCCAGGTCACATGATCCCATGTTGTTTATTATAAAAATCTGCATCTAATCAATCCTGTGTTTTGTTTGTTTGTTTCTGTGGATGTAAAATTAAAGTGTCTTTTAATCTTTTGTGAATTTTAAACGTTTTTCCATTTTTTTCCCCCAGAAATTGTGTTTAATGTAAAATACTGCAACAGTTTATTCCACTTTCTGACAAGTTTTTTATCTCAACTCATAAATCTGTTGGATTAAACGCTCTAAAAAGAACAATGCACTCGAATGATTTGACTCTGTAATGAGATCTACAGGTTTTTCCTGGATTCCAGTCGGACTGCTGTGTTGGACTGATCTGATTGGACGCCTGACACGTGCACTGCTTTTTATTACGTTATTTTTCTTGCCTAAAGCAAATAAGCAAAAATGAATAAATTTAATAAAATCAATTAAATTGTGCTTAAATAATAATAATAATATTAATTATTATTAATTAAAATGTACACGAGTTATTATTTCCTACAGAATAAACCATTCTGAGTTATAGAGGGAACTGAATTCACCTGTCGCACCGTGAAAGTTTAAGATAAATAATTGTGTAAAATAATAAAAAAATTGGGGAATCAATAAACAAATACTGAATTTATTCGCCAAATTCCCTCCGGAATCAGGAAGTGTGAACGTCTTCCGCCTTCTGCCAGCGCGCGTCTAACAAGCTTGCTTTGAAGCGTGCGTCTGTTCCGGGCGTGAGCGCCCACTGGCGGCCATGCAGAGGTATAGCGGCTACAGGAGGAACAGCCTTCTGAGTGTCAGTTTATTCTGAAAAAAGAGAAATAATCCTGAGCACATGATATACAAATCATGTTTATTAGTTATTATGTGCTCAGATTATTTCTCTTTTTTCAGAATAAACTGACACTCAGAAGCTGTTCCTCCTGTTAAATATCTTGAATAATTTATTTGTATATCATGATGACCACCATTTCTATATAAATAATTTTTTTTAGGGTTTCTAAACAGGTACAACATGATTAAGCTAAAACACAAAGTGTGTGTGTGTGTGTGTGTGTGTGTGTGTGTGTGTGTGTGTGTGTGTGTGTGCCTGTTTAAACCTGTATAGCCTGTGGGGTGGAGAAACCACATTCCCTGCCATATGAATAATCAAATTCAGTGAAAAAACCTGTTTAATAAAAAGACACAATAGAAATAAAACCATCATGGAACTGCACTGATGTCCCTCAGAGATGTAGATCAGAGATGGAACAGTAAATGATTTATTATAATCATCTCCAGTCCCTATGGATGCTTCATTACACCAGTCTGATTTACAATTAAACCTCGCTGAGCTTCTCCTGACTGCTCCTCAGATGCTCTCTGACCACCAGACTCGAGATCTTTAAGACTTTTAAATGACATGAAGACTGCAGTGAAGGATCACATGATGGACATGAACATTCTTCTACTGACTGAGTGATAAAAGATTTTTATTTTTATTAACACAATAAAAATGTTTTGTCGGGGTTTTTCATTCTGAGGAACCAGAAGTGTATAATCACAATCCATTAATTAATCCAACATTCTACACAACTACACAACATTCTACACAACTACACAACACTTTTCACAACTACACAACACTCTTCACAACTACACATCATTCTACACAACTACACAACATTCTACACAACTACACATTCTACATAACTACACATCATTCTACACAACTACACAACATTTTACACAACTACATGCCATTCTACACAACACTCTGTTGGTGTTATTGGTGTTGTAGGTGTTGATATTGTTATTAGTGTTGGTGTTATTGGTGTTGTAGGTGTTATTAATGTTATTAGTGTTGGTGTTATTGGTGTTGTAGGTGTTGTTATTGGTGTTGGAGGTGTTAATATTGTTATTAGTGTTGATGTTATTGGTGTTGTAGGTGTTGATATTGTTATTAGTGTTGGTGTTATTGGTGTTGTAGGTGTTAATATTGTTATTAGTGTTGATGTTATTGGTGTTGTAGGTGTTGATATTGTTATTAGTGGTGTTGTTATTGGTGTTGTAGGTGTTGTTATTGGTGTTGTAGGTGTTGATATTGTTATTAGTGTTGTAGGTGTTAATATTGTTATTAGTGTTGATGTTTTTGGTGTTGTAGGTGTTGATATTGTTATTAGTGTTGGTGTTATTGGTGTTGTAGGTGTTGTTATTGGTGTTGGAGGTTTTGATATTGTTATTAGTGTTGGTGTTATTGGTGTTGTAGGTGTTATTAATGTTATTAGTGTTGGTGTTATTGGTGTTGGAGGTGTTGATATTGTTATTTGTGTTGGTGTTATTGGTGTTGTAGGTGTTATTAATGTTATTAGTGTTTGTGTTATTGGTGTTGGAGGTGTTGTTATTGGTGTTGTAGGTGTTAATATTGTTATTAGTGTTGATGTTTTTGGTGTTGTAGGTGTTATTAATGTTATTAGTGTTGGTGTTATTGGTGTTGGAGGTGTTGATGTTGTTATTAGTGTTGGTGTTATTGGTGTTGTAGGTGTTGTTATTGGTGTTGTAGGTGTTGATATTGTTATTAGTGTTGGTGTTATTGGTGTTGTAGGTGTTATTAATGTTATTAGTGTTGGTGTTATTGGTGTTGGAGGTGTTGATATTGGTGTTGTAGGTGTTAATATTGTTATTAGTGTTGATGTTATTGGTGTTGTAGGTGTTGATATTGTTATTAGTGTTGGTGTTATTGGTGTTGTAGGTGTTGTTATTGGTGTTGGAGGTATTGATATTGTTATTAGTGTAGGTGTTATTGGTGTTGGAGGTGTTATTAATGTTAATAGTGTTGGTGTTATTGGTGTTGTAGGTGTTGATATTGTTATTAGTGTTGGTGTTATTGGTGTTGGAGGTGTTGATATTGTTATTAGTGTTGGTGTTATTGGTGTTGATATTGTTATTAGTGTTGGTGTTATTGGTGTTGGAGGTGTTGTTAGTGGTGTTGTTATTATTGTTTGTTTGTGGTGTTATTTGTGTTCTGATGTATGTATATATACTGAGGTTGGGGTCAAGGCATCAGCGTGTCAGGAATTTGGTGTATTATTTTATTTAATACGAGTTTCACAATTTGAAGAGTTGAATCACTGAAATTAATGAACTTTTCCACCACATTCTAATTAATTGCGCTGCACCTGTAAATAAAGCTGCAAATATTTATATAAAAACACATTAATAAATAAATAAATTGTTTGTATTGAATATAGAGAAGTGTTTTTTGTGCATTTTGTAAAATAAACGCTAATAGGATTAAACGTTTTTATTTTTTGGATTGAACATGGTCTCCCTTTTTTTTTCTATTGATTTGCTCCGTCAGCGCTGTGAGCTGAATCTGATTGGCTGCTCCCTCAGCGTTCCGCGCGCTGCTATTGGTCAACACCTACACCGGAATGTACACGCGACGCGCAGACCAACACTATGAACTCGCTCCTGATTGGTTAAGAGACAAACAAGTCCCGCCTACTCGGTTGCGCAGCCAGCAGGTTCGGCTGCGTCTGTTTCCTTCAACCTGCACCGACCGACTCCACACACACACACACACACACACACACACCGAGCGGCCCTGAATGGAGCGAACGGTCCGGAATTCGGCACTTTAACGCGTATTAATGAATTAAAAGAGAACGCAGAAGGACCGCGCGCGCGACCCGGAGCTGCTCCGACCTGGTGGTCCATGATTTTGTGAAGACTGCACGCAGGAGTGAAGCGCGCGCGCGCAGACACACACACACACACACACACACACACACAGCTGCAGTTCAGAGACCTGCAACATATTAATGACACACACAGGAAGTGTTGTAGAATCTCACACACACACACACACGGTGTTCTCCAGCATCATCTCATTAACTCCCAGTGGATTCTGAACACCATCATCTGGGCCTCCATACATCTGGAACACATCTGCATTTACAGTAAGAGCCACATGATGATGATGATGATGATGATCTGATTCTGTCTATCTGACCCGTGTCTCTTCTTCCTTCTCTTTATTCCCACACCAGCTTTATTTATTTCTTTATTTATTGAATAATTTATACCTGAGCGAGAGGCCATGCGGCGGGTCACGGCACCGTGGGTCATCCGCTTCATGGTGGCGGCCGTGTCGATCCTGGTGGACCGGTACCGGGCCGAGGGGGACGTGGTAAATCTGTCAGAGCGTGTGATCTGGGCGGTGAACGCCGGAGGAGATGCCCACACCGACACACACGGCATCCATTACAGAAAAGACCCGCTGGAAGGCAAACTGGGAAAAGGTGAGAAAAAAAAGCTGTACACACACTCCGTCCATTTATCTCCATCCAAAACACACACTTCCTGTCTATAGGACTATCTACATCTCACACACTACTGACGTCTGAAGATTGATGAAGGATCTTCTCTGAATTAGATGTGTGTGAATCTCAGATCATTTCACTTCCTGGTTTTTGTACCAGGATGTATAGAGGCGGAGCTCATCATCATCATCATCATCATCATCATCATCATCATCATCGTTGTTATTCACTCTAATTCACTTATTAACCATTTTTATTTAAAGACTAACCTGATCCTAATCCACTTCCTGTTCACTACATACAGTGAACGACACATTCAACACGACGCGGTTTAGTGTTTAACCTCCATTTGTTATTAAACTTAACACTCAACACGTCTGCTGCAGTAGTGATGGTCAAAGTACTGACGAACCCACACCCCCACCCACACCCTCACCGGCTGGGTTTAGGTATTTTCCCATCCACTGCAGTTACCTTAAATCCAGAGTGTGTGTGTGTGTGTGTGTGTGTGTGTGTGTGTGTGTGTGTGTGTGTGTGTGTGTGTTGTCACGCAGCGTCGGATTATGGGATGCGGTTGCCGATCCTGCGTTCGAGTCCAGAGGACCAGGTTCTGTATCAGACGGAGCGCTATAACGAGGACACGTTCGGGTACGAGGTTCCGATACGGGACGAGGGAGAGTACATCCTGGTGCTGAAGTTCGCAGAGGTGTATTTCGCCCAATCACAGCAAAAAGTGAGAACATACACACACACACACACACACACACACACACACATATCCACTTCCTGTTCACTACATACAGTGAACGACACATTCAACACGCCGCGGTTTAGTGTTTAACCTCCAGTTAGTTACTTAACACTCAACACGTCTGCTGCAGTCATGATGGACAAAGTACTGACAAACCCCCATACACACACACACACACACACTCTTACACACATACACATACACACACACACACACATATATACACACACACACTCTCTCTCACACACACACACACACACACATACATACACACACACATACATACACACGCACACACACACACATACCTACATACATATACACACACACACACACACGCTTTCTCACTGTGTTAGAATGTTCGTCAAATGTTTATTAAATGCAGGATTTATCACTTATTGCATCTCTCTCTTTTTATCCTTTCTTTTTTTGCCTCCTTACAACTTCTCCGCATCCTCACTCTCACCCCTCTTTCATCCCCTTTTTTGCCCTATCCCTCTCTCCACCCTTCTCTTTCTCTTTCCATACCTCCTTCTCCCTCTCTTCTCCCCACCCCCCCTCTCTCTCTCTTTCTCTCTCTCTCTCTCTCTCTCTCTCTCTTTCTCTCTCTCAGGTGTTTGATGTGAGGGTAAATGGTCATGTGGTGGTGAAGGATCTGGATATATTTGATCGTGTTGGTCACAGCACAGCTCATGATGAGATCATACCATTTAGCATAAAGAGGGGGAAACTCAGTATTCTGGGGGAAGTGTCCACTTTCAATAGCAAACTAAACATCGAGTTTATCAAGGTGAGACACACACACACACACACACACACACACACACAATTTGAGTTATTGAGACATCAGGCTGTCATTCAAACCTTCTCATTATCATGTTAGGACACGCCCCCTCAGCTTTATTTTTGATTGTACGTGATTTTAGTGAAGTGTGCAGGTACGGCGCAGGGCAGAGATTCAGCCTCTAATCCACGTCTTTCTACATTTCATTATAAAAGCACAAAAGTGCCAGAAGTGGGCAGGGCCTTTATTTACATCAATTTGCATAAGTTTGTACTTTGTGGTTAATTTGCATATGAACACTGTGGGTTGTGTTTCTATTTGCCTCATGTGTGTCTCCTCTCTTTTACTCTCTCTCTCTCAGGGTTACTATGATAACCCGAAGGTGTGTGCGCTGTACGTGATGAAAGGGAAACCTGAAGGTAAGAAATGATAGCTAGCACCGTTACCTTGGAAACGATAGCACTTCAAGGTCACATCACTAAATTGCTATGGTATTGGCCTGGGCAGGGTCACAGGTCACGCTGTTTACATTCTGCCTTTAATATGTGTGTGTGTGTGTGTGTGGTTCTTGAATTACGAATCCTTAACTCATCTTTATTATGTCCAGTTTAGGCCACACCCACTTTATAAATTCAGATCTCG
The DNA here is from genome assembly GCA_024362625.1 of Silurus asotus. Lineage (NCBI taxonomy): Eukaryota > Metazoa > Chordata > Actinopteri > Siluriformes > Siluridae > Silurus > Silurus asotus. Next base: position 569,405 of record MU551593.1, on the reverse strand, counting down.
GCTACATCTACACTAATGTTTTCTTCTGAAAGCAGTTTTTTGGTCTTGTGTTCACACTGAGACGGAGTCAGTCAACAAAAACGTCGCTTTTCTCAAACTCTAAACGGCATTTTCGAGGCTTTCAAAGAGGCGAATGATGATTTTTTAGTTGTTGCTACAATGTTTTAAAGAGTCGTAAAGTAAATAAAGAGCCAGGTGTCGTATCGTCTTACATTTCACTCGTGTTTCCAGATGTTTCAGTGTGGATGAGCAACACGTAGCCGCAGATACTCACGCTCAGCAGTATGCACACATACCCAGCAGTTCTATTCCACTTCACACTTATCACGAGGTTGTGTTTGTGAGACTCCTGGGTCAGAGTGTAGACGGGATTTAGTCTGGATTTGGACTCAACATCTCTTATTTCTGTCAGAGGTGCCGAAGCTACAGCCTCACCCCGGCCTGGAGAAGCCCGAGGAAGAGGAAGAAGAGGAAGAGGACCCTGAAGCAGGAGATGATGCGGTGAGCAAGTTCACACCCCCGACTCCGAAAAACCAGGTCCGGTCCGGCCCGAGAACGCCGAACCCGTACGCGGCCGATAACAGCAGCCTGATGTTCCCGATCCTCGTGGCGTTCGGAGTGTTTATACCTACACTGTTCTGCCTCTGCCGCCTGTGAGAGAGTGAGTGAGGGAGGGGTGGGGGGGTGGGGGGTAGAGGGGTGAGAGAGAGGGATGGACAAATTCATCAGATCCAACAGGAAGTGATGGGGGCAGGACAGTGTCTCATACTGCTTTGTGATTGGATGAAAAAGGCGAGCCAGTGAGTTTAAAGAACAGTTCAGCACGGTGTTCACATTCGACCCCGGATTCTTAACCCACTTTCAGTATCTCATGAGGTTTTCTGCTTTCGTTTTGACCCGGAGCTTCAGCGCTAAGAAGTAATGGACTCATAGCCACCGGTTCAGCGTGTGTGTGTGTGTATGTGTGTGTGTTTGTTAGGGAAACAGAGTGAGGAATCGTTGGATTTACACACACAGGTTTAGGACACACTGTTAATCTGGTAGCTATAAACCTCTGTTACTTGTTTGCTCCTGTTGCCTTCAGTGTGAAAGTGTTTGAGCTCCAGCGTTTTACTCGTCAGCTATGCAATCATTAAACCAGCGTCCCATTCACACACACACACCACCACACCACCCGGTGCTCCCTAGTGGAGATGTAGTGCACTACACAGTGTACAGGAGCCAAACCCTATGTAGAGTGTGTGTGTATAACTGCAGATTCACTCCCAGTCCACTGCACCTACTGAGGGAACTGTTATAGAAGAAGGTACACTCATGAAGGTTCACTACATGTCCAGTGAGGAGCAGTTTGGAATTCAGCCGCCGTTCCTCATATTATTACACTATCTAATGAGGAGGTACATTGTAGTTTTCTCAGAACAGATCCGATGGTATTTAACACCAATCTCACACACACCAAACCGCTGGTCGAATGACAGGCTCCGCCCCTTATGTTTACGGTTTATTTGTGTTGTTTCTGTCACCGCCCTGGTGGTTGAACATCGCCGCGTCATTCGTTGTATTAAAGAAACAGTTACGATAAAATGCTAATGCTGCTAACCGTGTACCTGAGAGTGAATAGCCACCAGTTAGCATTTAGTATACGGGGTTGTTTCAATTAATGCTGGGTGCTTTAACCTTTTACTTTTTTTTTTTGTTCAGTTGTTTCCTGTAATCTCGATTTTGTTGTTTTATTTTTTTCCCTCATGGTTGTACGACGTCTGGTTTTGTTCCTGCATTCTCCTGTCAGCAGAAAGGAATCACATGAAGCACCTTTTATCTCTTCAGAAGCGATAATCAGCACCAAAGTGAACTTGTACGCTGTGTGTGTGTATGTGTGTGTGTGTGTGTGTGTGTGTACGGTACGGAGTCATTAGCGTGTGCCATACAGATAATGAATAATATTGTGCTCGTCAAATTTGCTGTTTTTCTTCATGTTTTTATTGCTTTTATTATTTTCCTGTTTGTTAACACGGGACCTCGCTGCTGTCGCTGACACAGAGGGGAGGGGCCGGTGGGCGTAGACTGCAAATCTGGTGGGCGTGGCTTAAGTGGGCAGGGTCAATCGGCGTGGATTTGTCCGTATATCAACTCACTGGCTGAGTAATTATTTAAAAAAAGAAGAAGTAAAAAGTAGTCTTTGTAAAAGAGAATTTTAATGACATCCTGCTTATTGATTTTACACATATAGACTTGGACACGCCCATTTCTCCATATATGGACTAAGACATGTCTATTACTCTAGACTGGGTCACTCCATTGTTTTGTTGTTGTTGTTGTTTTTTTGTTGGACTTGAACATGCCCTTTTCATTATATATGGGCTTGGACACACACACACACACACACACACACACACACACACTCTTCCATATGTAGACATGGTTCTTTTCAACATCCACATTTCTATATATGAAGCTCAGCTATGTCGCATTTTATTTAGACACTCCTGGAGTTTTACATAAAAAATAGACTTTCCATATATGGACCCGGCAAAACTTAATGATATATAGATTTAAAAGAGAAACTATTTGTCAGACACACCTATATTTCCTGAATATTATAGTGCCACACTTCCCGATATGGATTGGGACACGCCCTCTCGGGCTTATTGTAAAGGCTCTCATGCCGCTGCAGTAAAAACAGAGGCTTGATGCAGAATCTGAGTTTTTTTTTTTTTTCGGTATATTTTATAATTTAATGATTTGAGGTTTTTGTTGTGATTTTTTGTCCTAATCGTGTTTTTTTCCTCTCAGGATTTCTGATTTGATTTGGATTCTATTTTTGATGGGTTTTTATTTTTATTGGTGGTTTTTATTTTGCACTGCCTGCTGTTATTATTTTTGAGCTTTTCCTCCTTCCTTGTCATCTGTTGCCATTTTGATTCACTGCCTTTGGTTTTGATGCCTTGAAGTTAACTTTTTTATTTAATACACACTTCAGTGATTTACCATCTCATGACTCGTGATCTGTTTCTGTGCGCACTTTTTTAATTTGCTTCAGTTTCTAAACAGCCTTCGACACGGCCAAAGACGCTGCTGCCTTCATGCTCGTTAGCTACATAAATAGATAGTTAGCTGTGTGTGTGTGTGTGTGTGTGTGTGTGTGTGTGTGTGTGTGTGTGTTGGACTAGCGCTGTTCTGTTGGACCCCCGTCTCTCTCTCGGCCTCCTGAACACAGGACACTCTGTGGCATTTTGGGGAATGAAACGCGCACAAACTGCAGACTGTGTGCTGTTTCTTTTTAATAAATGTGCTATTTTATCTACAACGGCTTTGAGTTTCTCTTTTATTTACTGTTACACGGTTTACAATATAAACTAACCCCACACTAATCCTCTAGTCCCCAACATTATAAACTAACCCCACACTAATCCTCTAGTCCCCAACATTATAAACTAATCCCACCCTAATCCTCTAGTCTCCAACATTATAAACTAATCCCACACTAATCCTCTAGTCTCCAACATTATAAACTAACCCCACACTAATCCTCTAGTCCCTAACATTATAAACTAACCCCACACTAATCCTCTAGTCCTTAACATTATAAACTAACCCCACACTAATCCTCTAGTCCCTAACATTATAAACTAACCCCACACTGATCTTCTAGTCCCCAACATTATAAACTAACCCCTACACTAATCCTCTAGTCCCTAACATTATAAAATAACCCCACACTAATCCTCTAGTCCTCAACATTATAAACTAATCCCACACTAATCATCTAGTCCTTAACATTATAAAATAACCCCACACTAATCCTCTAGTCCCTAACATTATAAACTAATCCCACACTAATCATCTAGTCCTTAACATTATAAAATAACCCCACACTAATCCTCTAGTCCCTAACATTATAAACAAACCCCACACTAATCCTCTAGTCCCTAACATTATAAACAAACCCCACACTAATCCTCTAGTCCCTAACATTATAAACAAATCCCACACTAATCATCTAGTCTCCAACATTATAAACTAATCCCACACTAATCATCTAGTCCTTAACATTATAAAATAACCCCACACTAATCCTCTAGTCC
>MU551593.1:558845-561553 GCA_024362625.1 Silurus asotus | reverse complement strand
CCCCCCCCTCCTTCGCTCTCCACATGGATGTTTATGAGGAAATGGATTATTCTCCTTTTTTGTGTTTAATCGTGTTTTTCCGTCTTTTTCTGTCTGTTTCAGATGTTGATGATGAAGAAGAGGAGAACGTGGACGCAGACACGAGCACCGGACGATTCGTTCGCTATCAGTTCACACCGGCGTTCCTTAAACTGCGCACGGTCGGAGCCACGTACGTTCACACGTCCTTCAACCTCTGCTTGTGTTCTTCTCTTTTCATCATCTGTTTCTGCTCTTCCCTTTCCTCCTTTCTGCTTTTCTCCAAACACACGTGTTTTATCAGTGTCTAACGTGCACGTGTGCTCTGTCTGAAGCGTGGAGTTCACAGTCGGAGATCGGCCGGTCAATAACTTCCGCATGATCGAGCGTCATTATTTTAAGGATCGTCTGCTAAAGAACTTCGATTTCGACTTCGGTTTCTGCATCCCGAGCAGCCGGAACACCTGCGAGCACATCTACGAGTTCCCCCAGCTCCCGGACGAGCTCAGTGAGTAATCCAGACAACACCAAACTCGTCGTCATGGTGACCGTGTTTAAGCCACGTTTGTTGTGTTCAGTCCGTCAGATGGTGGATCATCCGTACGAGACCCGGTCCGACAGCTTCTACTTTGTGGACAACAAACTCATCATGCACAACAAAGCAGACTACGCTTACAACGGGGGCCAATGATGCTGCTGAGATGCCTCCTGCAGGTCATGCTCTCTCTGTGTGTGTGTGTGTGTGTGTGTGTGTGTGTGTGTGTGTGTGTGTGATGCCACAGTTACATTCCTTCACTACAGCCATCGTTGCACCTCATGGACGTCCTTTTTTTCCTCCTTTGTAATTTTGATGATGATGATGATGATGATGATGATGTTCTAATTATAAATCTTGATCAGCCCTCGTATTTTCTGTAGTGAAGTTTTGGACCCTGAACTTTTGTAAATGTCGTGTTTTTTTTTTTTTCCCTCAACGTAAACAAACAATCTGCAGGCCACCAGACGCTGAACACAGAAGCAGTGATAATACTGAAGAGTGTCAGTGTTTCTCTAGAACAGCCCCTCTGACCGTGCAGGTTCTGATCCGACAGCGTTTCTATAGTAACAGGGCGTGTTCGCGGGGACATGTTTGCAGCGCACGCTCCACTGAGGACAAACAGTGGAGGAGTTTTTAGTGTCAGTGCTCACATCACACTGAAATACACCATAAACCTTTTTTACACTTTTACCTGCTTACTCAACCTTTAAACAGTGGAGTGTGATGTTTAGTGCCCCCTGCTGTGTCTAAGATGAATTACAGTTGTGGTCAAAACAAAGCCACTGAAACACTTCTTTATCCATTTGAAGACTGTATGAAGTGAGTGTATTATAACTGCTCTGTGTTCAGCAGTTACTTGATGAAATATGATGAGAAAACTGAATTTTCTGATGGATACTAAAATCAGCCGTTAGTCTGAGAGAAATCTGGAGAGTCTTAACACTGTGTTAGGAGTGTGGCATTGTCTGAATGACACCTTTTTCAGATGGATGTGTTTGTGTGTGTGTGTGTGTGTGTGTGTGTGTGTGTGTGTGTGTGTGTGAAGTGTCGGCGTGTCCTCGCTGTCACACACACCCGTCTCTGCCACTCAGCAGTGTTTAGTTTGTGTCTTAACGCAGGAGATTTGAGGAAACACACAGAAACTTCACGTCTGGAACATCAACACTTTTTCTTTCACAACACACTCGCTGATGATCTTCACAGACGATTTCTCATGACGTCGTAAAGACCCAGAATTGTTATCACTGTGGACACGAGTCCACCTCGTGGTTACAGAAGCAGAAGAGATAAACAACACACAGAGTTTTTACAAAACCTGATTATAATAATAATAATGAGGGCAGGAGATCAGAGTTATTATAAATTAAACTGATACTGAATACGAAATGAAATTAAGCATCAAAATGATTATGATTTGAATTGAGTTTAATGATGTGAACACGAACATACAGAACCAGAGCTTTATTTTATTAATCACAACAATTAGATGTTGGCTCCGCCCTCTGCATTCTGATTGGCTCACCGACTGTGGGTTGTTTTTGCTATTCTTCTTCTGAGTTTGTTATTGGGCTCATGGTTTTTTGTTCCTCTCCTGTAGTGCGGATGAGTTACTGTTATATTTCACAATTTCCTTTGAAAAATGAGTCCGAAAAAATTATATTTCTTGTATTTTTTTTTTTGTTTGTTTTTTTAACACACTGCTCCGAAATGCGTTTCTATTCCCTGTTTGTGGTCCATGATGATGATAATGATGATGATGATGATGATTCACAATTTCCTTTGAAAAATGAGTCCGAAAAAATTATATTTCTTGTATTTTTTTTTTTGTTTGTTTTTTTAACACACTGCTCCGAAATGCGTTTCTATTCCCTGTTTGTGGTCCATGATGATGATGATGATGATGATGATGATGATGATAATAATAAGTGAATATTTTTATATATTGTGTAAATGATTATCAGTGTGTGTTGAGCATCTGAGTGAGATTTTAATCTGAAATCATACAGATGATTTATTAAGTGCTCAATTTCACGTTTTTTTTCCCCTGATGTCGGGTTCTCATGGGACTGAGCAAGGCTTAACCGAGCCAAGTTAAAGTGTTTTATTTTATATACAACCTGCCCACACACACACACACACACACACACACACA
>MU551593.1:551345-553845 GCA_024362625.1 Silurus asotus | reverse complement strand
AAATCGCCCGAACTACATGTATAATAAAGTTCCCCCATTTCTGGTGCTGATGGTTCATTCCGCTGTGTTCTGCTGCTGCTACTGAGCGGTAGAGACCATCTGTGCTGGGATGTAGGGGCCGATGTCTCCAGGTGATGAAGTGAGCAGGTGGGACGTGTGAGTCTCACTGGACTGGTTTTGAGGATAAAGATCCAGACTGCTGGAGGACACTGAGGAACAGAACACACTGGATTAACTTCATTATAAGTGGGGCAGTGGAGCAGTGAAGCAGTGGGGCAGTGGAGCAGTGGGGCAGTAGTGCAGTGGAGCAGTGGAGGAGTGGAGGAGTGGAGGAGCGGTAGAGACCATCTGTGCTGGGATGTAGGGGCCGATGTCTCCAGGTGATGAAGTGAGCAGGTGGGACGTGTGAGTCTCACTGGACTGGTTTTGAGGATAAAGATCCAGACTGCTGGAGGACACTGAGGAACAGAAAACACTGGATTAACTTCATTATAAGTGGTGCAGTGGGGCAGTGGAGGAGTGGAGGAGTGGGGCAGTGGAGCAGTGAAGCAGTGGGGCAGTGAAGCAGTGGGCAGTGGGGCAGTGGAGCAGTGGGGCAGTGGAGGAGTGGGGCAGTAGTGCAGTGGGGCAGTAGTGCAGTGGGGCAGTGGAGCAGTAGTGCAGTGGGGCAGTAGTGCAGTGGGGCAGTGGGGCAGTGGAGCAGTGGAGCATTAGTGCAGTGGAGCAGTAGTGCAGTGGAGCAGTAGTGCAGTGGAGCAGTAGTGCAGTGAGGCAGTGGGGCAGTGGGGCAGTGGAGCAGTGGGGCAGTGGTGCACACACCAACTTCTACAAAAAATCATTTGAACTTATTTAAAGAATTATTTATAAGCTGATGGACTGTACCATTTTTTTGTGATAACTTAGTAAATATTTTAGTTTTTTTATGCCTTTGAAACAAAATATCTTAAAAATGTATTTTAAAGAAGTGAAAAAATAAATGTTCACTACATTTATTTAAATTAATGCTACTTTATGGCAGGGTCGTATTACAACGTGAAATATTGATTCAGCTTATTTATGTTTGATATCCTGTAAAATAATAATGATCTCAGAACTGCTTTTTGGAATGTAACCACGGCGATAAACGGGGGATTAATTACTGTATTTGGGATTTTCCAGAAGTGACTCAGTAATATTATTAATATATTCTCTCATTTCCTCAAAAAACTTTCAGTAAGTGTTGAAAATGTTAAATTGTTTGTGTGTTTATTGCTTTTTAAAATTCCAACAACTTTGTACCATAACAGTTGATTCAGTGTGTGTGTGTGTGTGTGTGTGTGTGTGTGTGTGTGTGTGTGAGTGAGAGACCTGGTACTGGAGAGCTGGACTGCAGGTGTAGTGACTCCTCCTGGATCTGAACGTTTGTGTGTTCTTCAGGGTCTGAGCTCAGCGTCTGAGACACACACACACACACACACACACACACACACACACACACACACACACACACACACACACACAGTGTGATCCTTCTATACTCCTCATATCGTCAGTGTGTGGGTGCTGATGGTGGTGAGAGTCACCTGTCGAACTGTGGTGAGATTAGCGAGAGTTCCGATGCTGCTGCTGTCGGCGATCACCATCGCCTGGGACAGGAGGCTGGATGAGGAATATGATGTCAGATCTGTCTTACTGTACACTGAAACACACACACACACACACACACACACACACACACACACACACACACACACACACACACAGTGCTTTAATGATTCAATCTACACGATATATCTGTGGAATGATGTTATTTCTCTCACACACACACACACACACACACACACACACACACACACACACACACACACACACACACACACACACACCATTTCATCACCACTTACTGTGGCAGGGCAGTGGAGCCATAGTGGCCATAAAGGGACTTGAAGTCATGTGACTTGGCAGCTGCTGTGTAATTGACTGATGGGAGGAGCTGTGGAGCTGCTGCTGGAAGGTGATTGGCTGGAGCGTGGTGAACCCGCCCCCTATGTTATTGATGACCGGAACCGTCTGAGGCTGAGTGGACGTCAGACCTACAGTGTAGAACAGAAAATAAATGAAGGAAAATTCAGATTTCTAGAAGAGGTGTGTGTGTGTGTGTGTGTGTGTGTGTGTGTGTGTGTGTGTGTGTGTGTGTGTGTGTACCTATGAGCAGAGACGAGTCTCCCAAACTCATGACGCTGGGTAGGGAGGTCATGATGAGGCCCTGAGGTGAGCCCGAGTGTGTGTGAGACATGCCGTGGAGAGAAGTCAGAGTGCTAACAGGTGGCAGAGACCCACCTCCTGATACCTGACACACACACACACACACACACACACAGCCGTGAGCAGAGATGGACAGGAGAACCCTGGGCTGCTGTTTTTAGTGAGAAGAACAGAGCATTTGGTGAAGATGATCTCACTGATTTATGCTGATGAGCTTCCAGAAGTGTGTGACTTGGCTCCAGCTGGATAAGCCCCG
>MU551593.1:546345-548845 GCA_024362625.1 Silurus asotus | reverse complement strand
CGGTTCCTCTCTCTCTCCAGTTCACTGACGGCCTGGATCAGCACCTCACGGGTCACACCGGAGCCCAGCAGAGAGCAGAGCAGCTGCTGCTGTAAAGCCGAAAGCCTGTGCACTCGTCCCTCCATCCCTCGCTCCTCTCCTCCCTCCATTATCAGAGCTACACACACAGGTCAATACTCTTTAGTAAGAACTCTTTAGTAAGAACTCTTTAGTAAGAACTTTTTAGTAAGAACTTTTTAGTAAAAACTTTTTAGTAGGAACTCTATTATAAAATCTATTAAGGACTCTTTATTAGGAACTCTTTAATAGGAACTCTGAAGTAAGTGAAGTTTTACCCCAATATTTGTTTTAATTGAGTTTTTAGATTTGGACCACGTGGTTATTAGTTCTTTGTTAACGGTTTTATTTGGTCCGGTTTTGTTCATGCCTGAGTTCAGCCCTTTGGGTAATTGAAGTGGACATTTGAGATCTTCTGGGTCTTCATTAAACTCCTGCTGTTGCATTTGAGCCCCAGTGTTATTCAGATCTTTTGGACCATGGTTTGGTTCAGATCTTTTAGTGATGGTTTAGAAAAGTTTCGGGGTTTTCAGCACCAGTTTGATGTATTTTGGTCTGCTTTTGGGCCGTAGTTCTGCTCTACTGAGATTTAAGGCACTCGTGAAGGTTCTGCAGGATCTGGATTGGTCCAGTTACACACACATGAACACACACCCCCACACCCTCACTGTGTATATGAGGTAGCAAACAGTCATGCACTGAACTACCAGGTATTTAGATCTCACACACACACACACACACACACACACACACACACACACACACACACAAACACACACAAAATGTGGGTCAGGAACAATGTCCGTGCCGCTGAATAAACACACCATTAATAAAACACACACACACACACAATAATGATAGGAAAGAAGTAAAACCATGAGACACACACACACACACACACACACACACACACACACACACATAGAACTGGCTGTGTGTGTGTGTGTGTGTGTGTGTGTGTGTGTGTGTGTGTGTGTGTGTGTATGTATTTACAGGTGAATATGATAATCATTAATACAGCTCCTTCCTCACACCCAAGGTCACAGAAGCACACACACAGAGAGTAAAAAACACACACACACACACACACACACACACACACACACACACACACACACACACACACACACACACACACATTCACCTGTGTCTCCGTACGCTCTTTTTATCCGGTTTAAAGTGTCCAGTAAATAATCCTGTCCACTTTTCCAGTCTTCTCTCGTCTTCACTTCTGCCGGCTGTTGTTTTGCTTTTGAAGGTAATTTTTCTCGCTTTGCTCTCCCCCTCCTCCCTCACTCTCTCTCTCTCTCTCTCTCTCTCTCTCTCTCTGTATGTGTCAGGCTGAACTTTGCCCCCGTCTCCCTCCATTCCCAGTTCAGGCCAGAGTGCAGAGTCTAACTGCGACCCTTAAAGTGATATATAAATGAGGATCTCTCTCTCTCTCTCTCTCTCTCTCTCTCTCTCTCTCTCTCTCTCTCTCTCAGCTACTCAACACTACATAAACAATAAAGGTCTCTGGTTTAAATGTAAAGTAGAAGGCTATAGTGAGCCTGCTGACAAAACGTTGCTACTTGTGGAAAAACAGCATCTTTCCTCCACCAGGACCTTCTACAACACATCCTAACAGGTGGTGTTTACTTCTGCCCATTACTAATGATGACCAGTAGGTGGTGCTGGAAATATATATATATATTGATGCTTTTCAAAGAACTTGTTAATGTCTATTAAACACATGGAAAAAAGAGCACAGAAAAGTCACAGGTTCTTCATCACTTCTCTGCACTGAACCTGTTTCTCAGACAGATCACAGGAAGCTCATAAATACTCTTGTAAGTGTTTAAAAGTAATGATGGTGTTTTAAATCACGTAAATCATCAGGACACCCAATGTAACTTTTGCTATGTTTCCACACGGACGGTTTTAATTGCCGGATTTTTGCATCATTGTGGATTTTGGTGCTGATTTGAGATTTGGCGCATCAGTAAAACAAATATTTAGTGATACAACAATTATTTTTGGGTGGAGTTTATTTTTTAAATATCTGAGTGAAGAAAGAAAATCGTGAATAAATGTGTGCTTTGCTGAAGGTTTTCATTTTGCCTCTTTTATATTTATTTGTTTTTGTATAATACAAATGGTCAAACAAAATGCGCACTTCATTAAACAAAATTAATCAAATTAGTGCCGTTAAACATGAATTTATGATCAATCATTCATTTTGACAGCCCTAATATATAAATATATAAATATATACTGTATATAAACAGTTCATAGTTTGGAAACATCTCCCTCATTTTTTTCTTCTTTATTTGTATTATTTTTAACATTGTACATTAAAATTGAAGAGTTAAACACTATAAAAGAACACATATGGAATTATGTAGTAAACAAAAACGTGTTAAAGATGATGTTTTATATTTTAAATTGTCCAAAGAAGCTCCAT
>MU551593.1:538845-541345 GCA_024362625.1 Silurus asotus | reverse complement strand
GAGGCTTTTAATGCTCCTGCATAATGCGGCCTATTCCTATTTACAACCCCCTAATGAGCCCTAATTACACTGCATGTGCACCATCACCAACACAACACTCATTTGCAAACGAAATGACACCAGCTGAGCGAGCATAAAACTTTCTTTTTCTGACCCTGAGAACAATCAATAGCAGAGCCGAGCTCAGCGAAATGATTCTATCGCCTCGGGGCCCGTGGGTGAGTCTGTGGGGCCTAAAGGCAAGAGAATCATTTCACCTCCATTCACTAAAACACACACACACACACACACACACACACACACACACACACACACACACACACACGGTGTCGGATTTCACATCTAACAGGAGAATCATCTCATGAAGTCAAGTCTTACAGATGAAATCTGAGAAGTGTCTCAAATTCTTTCTTTGGTATTAATAATTTATTCACATTTTCACCTTAACTGCTTTTAAAACTTTTTTAACATCCAAACCTCAAAAACAACTTTTCCAAATGTCACTTTAAATAATCTCACATCACTTTCTCTGGTTTGAGGGAATAAAATGTTACTCACATTGGTAATATTTCTGAATTGTACTATAACAATCATAGTGTAAATGAGACACAACCCTCAGCTTGTTAGTGAGTGAATCTATTAAATCTCACCTACTGCTGATAAACAAAATATTAATATCATTATAATGAGATTCGATATTTTAAATTCATGATCATTTTAAATGGAAGTTTGTGTTTGTCAGTGAGTCGACTCTTTACTCCAATCTATTTTTTACACACACACACACACACACACACACACACACACACACACACACACACACACACACACACTAGGAGGAATCTGACAGCGGTCTGATCTGTTCATTTCCTCAGACTGCTCGTCTGAAGAACCTGAAATGGCATGTAGGTGTGTGTGAGGGAGGGTCTGGATGGATTTTTCACACACACACACACACACACACACACACACACACACACACACACACACACACACACACACTAGGAAGAATCTGACAGCGGTCTGATCTGTTCATTTCCTCAGACTGCTCGTCTGAAGAACCTGGAATGGCGTGTAGGTGTGTGTGAGGGAGGGTCTGGATGGGTATTTCTTCACCATGACGACTACTCTGGTATACCAGTTATTTATACGAGCACTAATAAAATCCGATTAAAACACGACATCAATGAAAACGGGAGGAAACACGGAGGCAGGCTGAGCTGGATGGATGTAATATTGGTGTATTTCTGTCTCCCCTCTGTGAAGCTACTGAGATCACGCTGATCAGATACATGTTCATTAATTACCCATAAAACAAATAAAGATCTACAGCACCGAGGCTCATCAACTCACCACCAACACTACAGCAACACTTTATACTACAAACATCACCTTTATTCATCATCAAATACAAATCTGTTCAACAACAACATGCTTTCACAGTCTTGGAGTAAAAAAATACCCTTCTCCACCCTTACAGTACCGTTAGCATCCTTCTGACACCTGCTAATGTGGATAAAATACATACATCATAAAGGAACTCATAATGATCAAAAGGTACGGTTTAGTAAAACTGTTTCTAAAGTGTAAACTTTAGTAGGAAACAAACACACACACACACACACACACACACACACACACACACACACAAACACACGTAACACAAACTACAACAAATGCAAAAAAGTACATTATATAATCTGGAGAATGTGTTAGGAGGAATGTTAGCAGTCTTGGAGTGTACACAGTGTACAGCAGACACACACACACACACACACACACACACACACACACACACAGTGTAAGGTCTCCATGCCCTACATGGTGCACAGGCACTACAGGGGCAGTGTATAAAGCTCAGAGCAGTTTGACTCCATGTTTGAGTAGGCGATGTCGAGCTTTACTGGGCAGAGAGAAGGCGCTGTCCTGGCTGTGTGGGATCCCAGAATTCCTTGTAGGCGCCCCCTGCTGGACAAAGAAGGTCTCCTGAGCTGCAGTACGAGTGGCATAGAGAGCACAGCTGGCACTCCTGCAACACACACACACACACACACACACACACACACACAGATTTCAACTCAAAGACCATCTGCACACAAACACACACTCAACAATCATCTAACACACACACACACACACACACACACACACACACACACACACACACACACACACACACACCTGATAATGGCTTCCTGCAGCATGTCCTCGTTTGAGAAGTGTGAGTGAAGCAGGGCTGTGGCTTTCACAAACAGGCGATCCTGAGCTCCTGTGGCACGGCCATACACGTTCGCTAACACACACACACACACACACACACACACACACACACACACACACACACAAAATAGGTGTCTGTGTTATCACCCATAAAACTGAAGACTGAATACCTACATTCACTAGTTCTGTGTGTGTGTGTGTGTGTGTGTGTGTGTGTGTGTGCGACTCACTGGTGAGTGTGTGTGTGTGTGTGTGCGCGTGCGTGTGTGTGTGTGTGTGT
>MU551593.1:532150-538308 GCA_024362625.1 Silurus asotus | reverse complement strand
TGTGAGAGACTCACTGGTGAGTGTGTGTGTGTGTGTGTGTGTGTGTGTGTGTGTGTGTGTGTGAGAGACTCACTGGTGAGTGTGTGTGTGTGTGTGTGTGTGTGTGTGTGTGTGTGTGTGTGAGAGACTCACTGGTGAGTGTGTGTGTGTGTGTGTGTGTGTGTGTGTGTGTGTGTGTGTGAGAGACTCACTGGTGAGTGTGTGTGTGTGTGTGTGTGTGTGTGTGTGTGTGTGTGTGTGAGAGACTCACTGGTGAGTGTGTGTGTGTGTGTGTGTGTGTGTGTGTGTGTGTGTGTGTGAGAGACTCACTGGTGAGTGTGTGTGTGTGTGTGTGTGTGTGTGTGTGTGTGTGTGTGTGAGAGACTCACTGGTGAGTGTGTGTGTGTGTGTGTGTGTGTGTGTGTGTGTGTGTGTGTGAGAGACTCACTGGTGAGTGTGTGTGTGTGTGTGTGTGTGTGTGTGTGTGTGTGTGTGTGAGAGACTCACTGGTGAGTGTGTGTGTGTGTGTGTGTGTGTGTGTGTGTGTGTGTGTGTGAGAGACTCACTGGTGAGTGTGTGTGTGTGTGTGTGTGTGTGTGTGTGTGTGTGTGTGTGTGTGTGTGAGAGAGACTCACTGGTGAGTGTGTTCTGGATGCGATCATAGTGGGCAAAAGTGTACGGTGCTGTAGGGGTCTCAGTTGCAGGTGGGATTGTCCTCAGGTGAGCTTCAAGTCCGTTCAGAGATGCCAGACTGCTGTGCTGCTACACACACACACACACACACACACACACACACACACACACACATACACACACACACACACACACACATCAAAAGATCTTGCCACACACATTCATACACTGTGCACCAAACTACACACTACTGGTGTACTGCTGGTTTTCATGGTGACCAGGATGTGAAGGCACATCAGGTGATTCTGTTCACTTTGTAGATCTGAGGAGGCAGTATAGTGGTTTGGGACACAGCCATGGTGATACTGTAGGTTTCTTATTCTCACGCACACACACACACACACACACACACACACACACACACTCACCACTTCCTGCTTGGCGTTAGGGTGTGTGTCAAAGTCGTGTTCCACCAGCAGTAAGAGAACGAGTCCTCTGACCCGGTGCTCATACAGCAGCATGGGCTCGAGAACCACATTACTCTGCTCACACACCCTCACACACTCCTCTTTGATGCTTCTCTTCTCTATGATGTAATCCTCTAGCCCCGCCCCTTCCTCCTTCCTCTCACAGGTGTCTCTCAAAGCTCGGAGATTCTCGTCCTCGCTGTCGGCACTGAGATCATCACCCTGCTTGCTGTTCTCACCTTTACCTCCTGGTGGTGCTAAACCCTCAAACAAAAGCATTTCCCCAGCCATGGAGCGATCATGTGACTCGGTGGCATCTTCTTCTCCTGGCTGGCTCGCTATGCTGGCGCGAAACGGCGTGCTCGCTAACGAGGGACACAGGCTGAAGCTCGCGTCATCAGAGAGGGAGGAGTCAGGGGAGGACGCCAGCATCCGATTGGATGATGGGTCGGTGACTGGCGTGTCAGAGAGTGTGCGAGAAAGGAGGCGGGGCTTCACAGGTCGTTCAGGAGATTCAGACCTGAGGGTTAAATAAAGTTTTTAAACATTTTAACACATAATAATTTATAAAATGTAATGATGCCACCTATGTACCTGCAGGACACAGAGTTGCCCACTAGAGGGCGGCGCAGCATGTGAAGTTCAGAAGGTGTCAGGAACACAGGTGTGGTGGTCGTGCTGGAATGGGCCGTGGACACAAATGAGCTCCTTCTACTGGATGACTTCTTCTGTTCCTTAACGAGGGGGGTGGAGCTTATTAAACAAAAGTTCTAATAGCTGATACACAAACATCTTAGGTTATAAACAGATTAACCAACGGGGAAGTGGACGAATAAAATGTTACACAGAACGCATCGTGTTCACCTGTAGCCGATAGGTCTCTGCTTCGTGCACCATCACTTTCATCGTAAGCTCTGGAGACATCTGTGTGCTCACCATTCTGTACACAAACACACTTTTTTATTATTCTACACTGAAGTATTACGAGGGATCAAAAAGTGTCAAGTGTAATTTAGTAACACGCCAAAAGATGGCAGCACAAGGCTGCATGCAGAGTTACAGAGATCTTCATAACACGTCTGGAGCCGTGCAACTGGTGCTGTTCTGACGTGCGTTACCACGTCTATCATTTCTCAAGTTAGAACACTGAGCTCTCCGCACACGTGAGTCACTGTCGCTGACATTTTTACCACCTGCTTCTGTTCTGATTAAAAATGATTTAAATGGTTTAGATCATTAGAGTGCTCAATGAAGTTACATGAGGGGGCAGTTACTTTCTGAACACACTCACAAAACAGAGAGAAGGAAAAGTGTGACAGAGACTGTAATGATCTGTGAACCTGCCACGGTGGAGAATACAGCCTGCTAACACCAGGGGGCAGCGCTGACACGCCTGCAGGATCAGTGCAGCCTTTAGCAACAACAAAGGGTCAATCTGAGAGAGAGAGAGGGAGAGAGAGGGAGAGGGAGGGAGAGAGAGAGAGGGAGAGGGAGGGAGAGGGAGGGGGAGGAAGGGGAGAGAGAGAGAGAGAGGGAGTGAGTGAGAGAGAGAGGGAGAGAGAGAAAAGAGAGAGAGAGAGAGAGAGTGAGAGAGAGAGAGAGACATTGATTAGCTCTAATCTTTATTTAATCTTTATTTGCATTACTAAGGGGTATTATTGTCGTGGCTCGTGTGTGTTACGTACATGTGTGAAATCGGTGGGTGTGAGGCAGGTGAAGATGTGCTGCAGCTCAGTAGCGCCACCCTGCAGGTGGGAGAGATAGCGAGCCCATCGTACAGCCATTTCCTCCTGAGTGTGGAGCTACAGTGAAGAGCAGGAACACAGAGCAGTGAGACGTACTGCAGCACAAACCCACCTACTTCCAACAAAACAGGGTGGGGCTTGGCAGAAGGGCGGGGCCTGTTTACACTCTCAAAAACGTAATTAATGATGACAGGTAAATCATTGAATAATGTTTTTACCTGATAAGTGCGACGCACCGATCCGTTATAAAAACAGAACAGATCAATCAACTGATCCAGGAAAGCACACAGACTGACATCCGGGAGATCACTGATACAGCTCAGAGCCTGATAGAGAGAGAGAGAGAGAGAGAGAAAGAGAGAGCGTGAGAGGACATACATTTTTGCCCAAATCTCTCTCTCTCTCTCTCTCCCTCTCTCTCTCTCTCTCTCAAACACACACATACACACACACACCCAGAGGAAGTCGTCTCTCATGCGGATTGCATATTTGCTCCTGCGCAGACGGAGCAGACGGACGGGAGACGCTGAAATCTCTGACACACATCGACTCACACCAGCCAACTGACCACACACCAGCTCCTGCTGATCCAACGGAGTCTTTAACACACACACACACACACACACACACACACATTTAATGGGTGAGTTGTATGATCAAACAGACAGACAGACAGACAGACAGACAGACAGACAGACTGATCTTACATGTTCAGGGTAATAGTAGCAGATGCCAGCACGAGTCAGATCTCCTTCCTCCTGAACTTTAGAGCGATCGTACAAGAAGAAACAACTGCAGCTGAAAACATCACGCAAACACACACACACCCAAGCACAATTATACACAAACATTTAGGCACGTGTGTGTGTGTGTGTGTGTGTGTGTGTGTGTGTGTGTGTGTGTGTGTGTGTGTGTTCTCACCATGAGCTCTCAGTGTGTTGAGTCTCAGCCATTACTGCTGAGTGATTCAGAAATGTGGTGCTCATCAAACTGGATCTTCACCAGAGACACTCCATCACCTGTCTGTGCAGAGACGAGAGCATATAAACTACATATGTAAAATAAATAATTATATATATATATAAATAAATATTAGGGATGTCAAAATGAATGTGTTAATAACACATTAATGCAAATTCATTTTCACGGCACAATATTTACACTTTTATAACGCCATTTATTCACGATTTTCTTTTTTCACTCAGATATAAAAAAAAAAAAAAAACTCCACCTAAAAATAACTGTTTTATCTCTTAGTATTTGTTTTACTGATGCGCCAAATCTCAAATCAGCACCAAAATCCAACATGATGCACAAATCCGGCAATTAAAACCGTCCGTGTGGAAACATAGCAAAAGCTTTATTGGGTGTCCTGATGATTTGCGCGATTTAAAACACCATCATTACTTTTAAACACTTACAAGAGTATTTATGAGCTTCCTGTGATCTGTCTGAGAAACAGGTTCAGTGCAGAGAAGTGATGAAGAACCTGTGACTTTTCTGTGCTCTTTTTTTTTCCATGTGTTTAATAGACATGAAGTTCTTTTTTAAAAACATGTCTATGTTCCTTATGTTCTTAACATACTTTTGCATAAAGCTTCATAATTGTTTATGCGCATGTTGAGTATTAAAAACTGTAAAGTATTAATTTACGGTACATTCAGAACAGATCAAATGTGCGATTAAGTTGTGATTAAATATTTGTATCTTTCAGTTTTTTACCTTTGAAGTGATTTAATAAAAAATAAACAAAGCACTAAATCAATTCATAAAACAGTCGCAAAATGTAATTAATCCAAAACCCTTGTTTTAAAAATCTGCACATTAATAATAATAATAATAATAATAATGAGATGTAATAAGAATAACTGCAGGTTTATTATCTGTAATAACAATCAGCTGTCTTTCATTCATCCACAGCGGTCTTGCGCGTTACGTTAACCCCGCCTCCTGCTCTCTGATTGGCTACCTTGAGCATCCCCAAATATTCTAACCAATCGAAAAGAAGAACTGCTCAGAAAGTGTAGAAGAGTAACCAATCACAGCGGATTTCTCTGAATATGGATAAGAAAAGGAAAACAGTCTGTAGGAAGTTATAATTATATTTTAATCATAAAAAATAAACGTTTTCCACATTGTTCTCTGAACCTTTCCGCCTGTAAAGACTTTACTGAAGACACTGAAGTGTGAATACTTCAGCATGACACAGAGGAATCAAAGTTCCTCAAAACGAGCAAACTGCTACAACAGTGTACATCTGATGCTAATCGGGTAAGAGATATTTGAGCTTTTAAGTGATTTTAAAAGTGTAATAATGAATAATGAGAAAGTTTTCTGGTGTTAAAATCAGCTGATATGAAACTTACGTGTTAATGCTGAATAGTGACAGAGCTTCTTTACCATGTCATTAAAATCCAGAGTTCACCGTCAGATAAAAACCTTTTCCTCCACCAGAACTTCACATTTCCTTCCCTGTCGCTGTTCGTCACTTTAAATCGAGAGAAATCTTCCTGAAAGTCAGGAATGTTGGTCACAAGAACGTGTCATGTGAGCGCGTGCGCGTGTATGTGTGCGCGTGCGCGTGTACAATCCGCCTCGCGCCTCTACTACACAGCGCGAGAAACCGGGGGCTTCCTGCGCATGCGCACTTTTATCACTATAGAATAATAGTAGCTACTTGCGCCGTACCGGAAACGTGTCTTTATTATCAAGAGAAACACTAAAGAAGTATTTCCGGTACGGATTCAGTAGTTAACTAGTGCAGTACTATAAAATACCCGAAACCGCGGTCACCTGTTTTAACGTGCTTTAGGCAGGAAGTGCGTCAGCACAGTGCAGCTCGTGTTTCCGGTAGGGATTGAGTCGAGTAGACACACACGCCACAGAAAATGTAAATATGACACACACATGGCAGGGACAAACCCGGAACATTGTTGTGTAAAGTCATAACAACACTGCTGCATTTTATACACAAACTTATACAAACACAAAAAAAACCACACACACCAGAAGAGCGTTTTCTAAGTGAGATATCTCTAGATTTTATTGAAGTTCACAGACTGGTCCAGGTGTGAGGGACTGTGCTCATGAGAGAGAGAGGTCAAACGTGTGGGTACGTAAACTGACGTGATGGAGCGTGGTCCAGGAGTTAAGAGAGGGGGGAGGAAAGGCCCCTCTGGTCCGGCATGAGAGGAAACTGCGAGTCCTTTACTTGTGATCCTCGTATCCATCAGGAAGAGCGTTGAGGTGGGAGTTGTGGAAAAGGGTCTTGTTTCCGTCACCCCATGGGAAGCGCTGTGGAGCGAGAACATCAGAAATAAACTCGTTACAGTGG
>MU551593.1:522150-529650 GCA_024362625.1 Silurus asotus | reverse complement strand
ACAACACTTTTGTAATTGATATTATTTTGTTATATTATTATTATTATTATTATTATTATTATTATTATTATTATGTATAAAACTACTTACTTAAAAATGATTTATCTAAATGTATCAATAAATATTCAAATAGTATATCATAATAACAACGACGACAATAATAATATTACTTTTTATTCTTCTTCTTCTTATTATTATTATTATTGTTAATAATCATATTAATATCACTCTGACGAGCTCTGGCTCCTGATTGGTCAGGAGGTGTTGATTAATTCTCTGTAACAGCAGATCTGACAGTAGTGCAGGTCGATATTAAATTAAATATTATTATCGTTCTGAAAGGGTAACGTTTCCATAGCAACAGCCCTTTCACATGGAAGTGTGCAGCTCACGCTCTCTTTAAGGTAAAACACGTGTGTGTAACGTGTACGAAAGAAGATTCCAGTATCAGTGTTTTATTCCAGTCAGAGACAAAGCTGTAACTGTGACGTCTGTGGGACAGAAGAGATTCCTGGTGACGATCATCTGCTTTATTTTTATATTATTAACTTATTATAACTCAAATATAAACAAAAGACATAAACTTATCTGATGAGCTTTACATGTAACTATAAAGGGATAAAAATTTACAACATGCAATCATTAACGACTTCTCTGATGTAAGATTACACACACACACACACACACACACACACACACACACACACACACACACACACACACACACAGTGTTTATGAAGTTTTTATATTAAAATCTGATGTTTGTGTGTGTATGTGTATGTGTGTGTGTGTATATGTGTGTGTGTGTGTGTGTGTGTGTGTGTGTGTGTGTGTGTGTGTGTATTTCTTCTTTCAGTACAGCAATGGAGTCGCAGCAGTACGATCGCTTCACCTCGTCAGAAACAGAAAGCACTGAGAGATATTCTAATGAAGCTCCTTTGTTCACACAGAGTGAGTTACAACTTCATTTCCCAACCACACACACGTCTTTCAGGTTTCTTCCATCAGCCAGTTGACAAACCTGCATGTTAGAAACTTGTGTTTATATAATGCTAATAAAATAATTCATCACAACAGAATAATGTGCGTGAAATACTGGCTATCAGAAACAATAGTTCAGAGCTAATTAATAGTGAGTAGAGTGCTTTTAGAGCTAGCTAATGAACTAGCGCAATCGCTGCAGGAACGCCAGTTAGCTAACAGCGCAGGAGTGTGTCTACAAAGCTGCTTGGGTTTAGCTCATTTTATTTAGCTAACAATATTTAATGTAACACACTGTTTTTTTTCACATCCTATAACCAGTATCTTAATCAAAGCACACAAACGCTAATAAGAAAATTAGCATTTTGCGATGCACATGTCATGCTAATCTGTTGCTTGATGCTAATCATAGTAAAAGTTTATTATTGCTAAACATCTTATAATAATTTGAAAGTAATTTCTATGCATGTTGTGTATAAACCCTGTTCTGTACTCTAGTTATTTCCAGGGTTTTATCTGAAGCGTGTGTTTTAATATAAATCTGAATTTTATTCCCATACGGTAATTTAGAACGTTGTTTTTATGCGATTGTTTTAATCAGATCTTTCTTTAGATTGACAAAAATTAGCCAGTTGTGTTTTATTATTTCTTGAATAATCTGTTTCAGACCGACAGACCCGGCGTTTTTACTTGATGTTCGGCTTCCTGACGCTCTTCGTGCTCCTGCTGACGCTCTCAGTGGGAATCAGAAGTACATCACAAAACTAATGAGCTAAAAGTTTTCAGACGAGTTGAAGAAAATCTCATTAAAAACTTGTGTCCACTTTTTATTGCTTTTTATATTTATTTCTATCATTCATTCTCAGGGATTTGTTACTGTAAAAACGAAGCTGTTGAATGATTTTTGATTGATATACATATCTGTAAAAGTCTCTCAGGTGAACCAGCAGGTGTCGGACATTTTGTTCTCGCTGCAGACGGTCAACACTGAGATCAAATCTGCTCAGACAGGTGAAAAAGATCATCACGTCCCACTGTTACGTTCTGTTATTCCCCAATTTACTGCATCTCGCACAGCGTCAGGGTGGTGACATCACACGCTATCTGCCCTCTTCTGCATACATCAGCTCACGGATGCTCATGATTGGCTGGTGTTGCTGTGATTAATAGAGGGATGGAGAGTTAGCCCCTCCCTTTCTCTGAGCATGTCCATTTTATGTGTTCCTACAAAAAAAAACACTATTAGCTTTACAAAGCTAATGCTAACTAAATAAACGTAAAGATCGATTTCATATATTACACATAAAACCTTAACAGAAAATAAAACTTTGCTGAACTTTTGATAGCATGCGAGTGTTTTCCTCACCATCTTCTCTTTTGCAGGTCATGATCCATTTCATGATCCTTCAGTCCTGATACCGGAGAGAGGTGAGGTGGTGGAAGTCAGTAATGTGGTTACTCGTTCTCTTCGTCTGTCTTTTCACCTCAGAGGTTTGAATAATCATCTTGTGCAGGTTCCTGTGAGAGCGACTGGGTCTTTTACAAAAATAAGTGCTATTACATGTCTACTAAGAGGCTCAACTGGCACAATGCAGAGAAGGACTGCATCCAGCAAAAAGGTCATCTACTGGTGGTGAACAACCGTGAGGAGATGGTAACGTCCTAAACACTGACTTCTAACTGTGAAGAGAAAATACAGGATGATAATAATAATAATAATAAAATAGGATTATATCTTTCTATTTTTTCAGGAGTACATCTCTCAGCTGACTTCAGAAAGTTTTGCTTACTGGATAGGTCTGATTGAAAGAGAGGAAGAAGGAACCTGGAGCTGGGTCGATGGAACCGACTTTAAGTCCACTGAGCAGTAAGTCCTCAAACGTAATGTCAAATACTGGAACTATGAGTTGGTATCAAAAAGTTTGGAGATTCGTTCTGCATGATCACCTAAAAAATACCCCAGTGTTCTTCTGACACGTGTCCTGGAAGTCTTCTTTTTTACTGGATCAAAACCCCGAGCTGGATCTTTATCTTCGGGAAGTTTATAAAAATTCTGCAGAGTAGTGTGTGTGTGGAAGTGAGATTGTTGGATTGTTCTCTGACGATCATCACGCACGTCTTCCTGATCACAACACCTTGAACTACTTGTCGCCGTTTCGTCGTATGTCAAACGTCTCTGTCGCAGATTTGCCAGTTTCACCCAGAATTTCATGTTTGCTCTTTGTTGAAATCACAGACGTCTGAATGCACATGCTCAGAACATCACCAGTTACACCATTCATCTCCAAACATTTTGATACCACCTCATATTACTTCAAATCCTGACTGTGTGTGTGTGTAGATTCTGGGATGAAGGACAACCAGATGATTGGAATGTAAGGGTGAATGGAGAAGACTGCGGGCAAGTTCATGCAAAAAAACCAGATTCTCCTGTTCTACTGACGCACCGGCTGTGGAACGATGCTGACTGTACTTTAACTTTTAAATATATATGTGAGCGACCTGCATAGTACACACACACACACACACACACACACACACACACACACAGCAGTGGAATGTACTGCTATAATATAATAAATAACTCTATAATATAATAAATAATTCTGGAGATAAACATGTCTCATCTCACACGTTCCACGTGAGGACGTCTAACATTCTGTGATCAAAGTGAACCTGAAAGATCTGCTCTGGTTTACAGTCAAGAAATGATCTTCACATCCACTGCAGTTTTTTTCTGAAGAAGTTGCTGCTATTTTACACTCGTTTGTGAATCTGTTTAATGCTGAAAAATAAAACCCTTAAACCAGGAGAAAAAGTCTGGTGGTGCTTCAGTGTTAAATCAGTAAATGATCTTTCTTTTGTTTTAGTGAAGTTGATGTTCACAGCTTTGTTTGAAGACGTGTGTGAGCTTCAGTGAGATGTATGAATCGTGCAGGCGCTCGAGTTTAAACTCAGATCTGAGCACTGGAGTGTGTCACTGCACTGCAACTGTTCTTCACTCTTATTTATTGTTTAGTGTTTTACTGTTACAGAAACTGTATAGAGTTACTTCACACTGCGTCCCCACAATATTCCTCACACTACTTTACACTCATCCTCAAACTATTTTACACACTGTTGCTCACACTGTTCTCTTCTCACACTGTTCCTCACACAGTTCCTCACACTGTTCTTCACACAGTTCCTCACACTGTTTTACACATTGTTCTCTTCTCACACTGTTTCACACACTGTTCTTCACACAGTTCTCCACACAGTTCCTCACACTGTTTTACACACTGTTCTCTTCTAACACTGTTCCTCACACTGTTCTGTACACAGATCCTCCTGAACACTACCATACGTTATTCCGGCTGTTATTGAGTGTGAGGTTGTTAATATGAGGTTCTTTAATATTCAGATGTAATCATATATGGTTTATATCAGGATTCATCTATTTTGTAAAATGTAAAAAAATAAATAAAAAAAGAATAGGAAGAAAATGTGACCTGATGTGAATCATCTACAACAAAATACAAATAAGTAAAATTTCTCTGGTGGTAAAAAAGCTGTAATTAAAATAAAAGCACTACCTTATAACGTATTATATTATAAAGTTATTTATTCCAAGAATTCTCATCTGTAAGTAACAATGTAAATAGAAAAAGTTAGAATTAGGGTTTAGATTCAGTTAATTTGTTAAATAAAATGTAATAAAAGTAGATAAGAAGGACGTGAACCTCACACACTGCATGCAGGTGATATTAAAAGCCAGTCCTTGGGCCAGGATTACATTTTTTTCCCATATCAGCATTTTCTGTTGTTTCATCTGGACTTTTCTCACTCCTCCTCCTCATCCCTCGCTCTTTTCAAAGCTTTCCATCAGAAGTTTCC
This sequence comes from Silurus asotus, assembly GCA_024362625.1. NCBI lineage: Eukaryota > Metazoa > Chordata > Actinopteri > Siluriformes > Siluridae > Silurus > Silurus asotus. The sequence goes on along the minus strand of MU551593.1, from coordinate 524,793 downwards.
TCACTCGTTCTGAATCATGCATCTGTCCTGGATTGTGCTGTGGACCACTGGTGAGTCTCTGGACCCTTTCTCTTTATTACAGACTTACTACACCAGAGCGCTGCTGAATGCTGGATCCTGATTGGTCAGACGGCGGTGATTAGTTCTCTGTAACAGCTGCTCTGGCAGTAATACAGGGTTATATTGTCCCCTCACATTGATACGTTATCGTTTCCGTAGCAACAGCTCGTTCTATGGAAGGTAAGGAGATGTTTATGTAAAGTTTATGGAAGGAGCCTCCAGTGTCAGCACTTTATAACTCTCAGGGGAAAAGCTGTGATGTGTTTGGACATTTCCAGGACAGAAGTTATGTGATGTTACCTTGGTGTGATGTGTATTTGTTCTTCTCTGCAGTGAGCTTGGCGTGTGCTGAGACTCCACCTCGAGCTCTGTGGCAGTTCGGAAACATGATCACTTGCACGCAGCCGGGTGTAAATCCATTGATTTACAACAATTATGGCTGTTACTGTGGGTTTTCTGGATCTGGCTCGCCCATAGACCAAATTGATCAGTATGTATTGAACCCCCACATCGTTACTATAGTAACCACGGTTAATTCCTTGCTAGAGCTAGCTACCTTCTACCTGTAGGCAACTAAACTCCTCTCACATGGCTGTTTCTGAGTATTCTGCTTTTGTATCAGTTAGCTACATGGCCAGTCCGCTCGTGTTCTTTTCGTGTTGATGTTTTTAGGTGTTGTATGGTGCACGATAAGTGCTATGAGAGAGCTAGGAAACTTCCAGAATGTCCGAGTATAGTCGACCTGCCATATGTCAAAGTGTACAAATACAACTGCTCTGATAAAATCATCACCTGCTCAGGTAAGCAGCTCTATCTCTCTCTCTCTCTCACACACACACACACACACATACACAATTACTATTTTCACAATATGTGTGTGTTTGTGTGTGTTTGTGTGTGTGTTCAAAGCCTCCAATGATAAATGCCAGGCTGCAGTGTGTGACTGTGACCGAGTCGCCGCAAACTGCTTCGCTCAGCATCATCACACATACAACCCTGACAACAAAACCCCCCCGGCAGGAGCGTGCAAGAACTGAGAGACGCCCAACACCACACTCTCCAACAACTCAACACCACATCGTCTCCATCAACTAAACACCACACTGACGCCGTCTCCAACAACTCAACACCACACCGCCTCCAACAACTCAACACCACATTGTCTCCATCAACTCAACACCACACCACTTCTGTCTCCGAGCGTGCAAGAACTGAGAGACGCCCAACACCACACTCTCCAACAACTCAACACCACATCGTCTCCATCAACTAAACACCACACTGACGCCGTCTCCAACAACTCAACACCACACCGCCTCCAACAACTCAACACCACATCGTCTCCAACTAAACACCACACCACATTGTCTCCATCAACTCAACACCACACCACTTCTGTCTCCAAGTAAACACAATAACTGTTTTATTAAACACTATGTAGAATGTAGAATAAAGCACCAACTCTGAAAGCTGTGTTCATTTGTGTGAATGATAAGTGGTTTGGGACACGCCCTCTCTCGTGGTGTTTATGTGGACAATGTAGTGAATATATATGTGGTTTGGGACATGCCCACACTGGGTGTTTCTTGTTGAAATGAATACCATTTTTTTTCCCCCAACAATTTCTTTATTTACTAAACAGGACATATCAGTCGTTCAGTACAAAATTTCACTGTTCGCTAACGAACATTTCATAAAATATTTCAACAAAACAAATTTCAGAAAGAAAGAAATCAGTGCTGGAAAAATCTTCAAATATAAACATCCACACAAAATGCTAATCAGGCTAACCCAGGAATGTAGCATTTACATTTACAGCAAACACAGTATGTAGCATTTACAGCAAACACAGTATGGTTTTGTGTCTGAACTTTGGCATCATAGCGCTGAGGTTCTTCCTTGTGTGTGTGTGTGTGTGTGTGTGTGTGTGTGTGTGTGTGTGTGTGTAGCGTTGATGACGTGTGAAATGTGAGTGTGGTGAAGCTCAAATGGGTTTGTACAGCAGCGTAGTGACATATTTCTTCTTGTAGCGATGCGTTGCGCTGAGCACCATCACGCCATCCTGTGGAAACACACAGTTAACTTCAAATCTCAAAACTGTTTATAGCTAACCTTACATTCTAACCGCTAATCAGCCGACTCATGCTAATCTGCATGTTCGGCTAAATTTCTGCTTGCTAATGTATTTTATTTATTATTATTAGCGTGCTAGTCCGTAAAAACAGTGTAAATATGATTAGCATTAGCATACCTTAATAGAGAGAGCATACAGGTGATTGAGCATCACATGATTGGGTTCAGGAAGTAGAGCAGGATCACACTACACACACACACACACACACACACACACACACACACACACACACACACACACACACACACACAAGTATAACAATACAAATGGTTAAAACTGTGTTTCTGGGATGTTCTGTAACATAGAGGCTCTGCATGGTGTTTGGACAGTCAGGTGTTTGGACAGCGATGTGTTTGGACAAAGGTTTTTGTGCTGCGAGTTGTTTGGGCAGTGTGGTGTTTGGACAGTGATGTGTTTGGGCTGTGGGGTGTTTGGGCAGTGTGATGCAT
>MU551593.1:498967-499993 GCA_024362625.1 Silurus asotus | reverse complement strand
ACACACACACACACACACACACACACACACACACACACACACACACACACACACACACACACACACACACACACACACACACACACCTTACAACCTGCACAACTCTAATAACACATTATAATTACTACACACTCACACACGCACGCACAGTTTAATTAATAATTAGTTTAATTAATATATATTTACTAACTATAATAATAATAATAGTAATAATTAGCTGTATAACTTCTACCAGAACAAAATAAATAAAACATTATATAAAACACAAATAACAATTTAAAAATTTATAAAATTAAATGAATAATAAAATAACACTGAAATGGTGTAAAATCAGACAAAAAACCTGCACAAAACACAAAAGAAAAATAATTCTTTTATAAACTGTATAAATGTTTTTGTTTATTATATGTAATTAATTAAATGCTTGTTTGTTTGAAATGTTGATAATTTGTAAATAATCTCTTTTACTTGTTTTATTCTATTGACAATGTTGTGAGAATCTAATATTGTTAACGATTTTAAATATGTATATTTATAATCATTATTTTATTCTTATTTTTTCGCATTAAAATATTATAATAATAATCTTTAAAAATTAGTTTTTTCATCAAAAGGAAATGTAAAATTTCAGTTGAAGAGAGCGCCGGGTCGAGAGTGTAACTTAATGCTCGCTCGACTGCTCATCGCTGGTATTTGAAGTGTGGTGTTTATTCGGCCCTGATTACACTGAACTTATTATTTGATTTATTTGAGTTTTTATAGTCATATATATTTAACAACAAAAACACAAATATTACACATTTATTCTGTTTAGATTTCAACAACATGCACTTCTGTGTGTGTGTGTGTGTGTGTGTAGAATATGTGTGTGGATCTAATTTGAGTGTTTGGCAAACACCACGAAACATTACTGCAGTTTGTGGAGAGCATGTGAACATCACCTGCCACTTCACACTGAGGATGATCTCTACATCACACACAGGAGGATGGAAAGTAAAGTGGAAGAAAGATAATATCAATGAAACA
>MU551593.1:483967-496467 GCA_024362625.1 Silurus asotus | reverse complement strand
ATATAGCAAAATATAGCAAAATATACACCTCTCCGTGTTCCTCCGCCGCGTCGTCTCCCGTACAAAAATTAGCATCTGAAAAATGCTTGGTATCGAGCGGTCAGGACGAGGTCAGGCCGTCACCACGCTAACGCCACATGGCCTCCGCTAGCCAGCTAGCTAACAAGCAGCTAACTCGACAGAAAATGTTTGCGCTACATATTCTTTACGATCGATGCTAGCTAGGAAGCTAACCTGACAGGATTTATTAAAAAAATAAATGCTTCTCATCCTGCTAAGTACAGCTAGATAGCTAACATAACCCTCAGCTAACCTTACAGGATTCCAGGAAGAAATTTTGCGGCACTTGATCATGACGAGCTAGCTTGTTCCAGAGTTAGCTCACCTAACAGGATTTATTAAAATCATGTGTATAAAATAACCCTCAGTGCTAACTGTGGCTAGTATGCTAACATCTGAGAAGAATTTTATGTTACATGATCTTTACAGCTGATGCTAGCTAGCCAACTTCAGCTTCAGATCACCTGACAGGATTTTATTAATCACGTGTATAAACAGTCCTCATCCTCACTGCTAAATGGGACACTAGCTAGCTAATTAGCACAACCTCAGCTAACCTAACAGGACTTCTGAAAGGAAGTTTAAAGCCAGTCATACCTTGAACCTTTAATGCTAGCTAATTAACACCAGGTGTAAATATTTACATCTTAACTGCTAACATGGGCTAGCTAGCTAACATGCCATCAGCTAACTGGATAGGAGTTCTGAGAGTAATTTCAAGTCACATGATCATATTTTAAATTTTTTACTGCTAAATAACACGAGACAGGAACCTGACAGGATTTCTGAGAGGAACTTTAAAGTTATGGTCAGTAATGATCAATCATCTTTACTGCTAACAGATGCTAGTTAACATCAGCTAACGTTTGTGAGAGGATTAATCCACCTGGATAATGCTAGCTAACTATCTAGCCATCTGAAGTGTAATCTAAAAAGATTTAAAGATTCACTGCTAATGCTAGCTAGCTGGATTTCTGAGAGGAATGGTGAGTTCTTAGTAGTATGTTTCTTAATGTTCATAATACTCTGCTAGCAGCAGGAATGACTGAAATGACTGAAATTTGTAGCTAGCATGACAGAATTTGAGGGGAAATTTTTAAACGTTTGGAATGTTTATTGTTGATGCTAGCTAGCTGGCTAACATGCGCAAACCTGACAGGAATTCTGAAATGATTTTAGGCCGTAGACTTTATTAGCATTATTAGCATATAAAACTAGCGAGCAGCGAGCTCGGTATAAAAGTGTAAAGGATGAACGTGGCCACGCGTCTGCTCAGGACACGTGTTATTGCTCCCGTTAGCGTTTTGACAATTAAAAAAAAAATGAGGCTACGATTGTAAACCTACAGCATCTCAATAGAGAAAAAAAACACAAACGACGACACGAAACGAACGGAAACAACATGTCGGACAGGAAGGGAGAAAAAAACAACAGGAAGAATGAAAATATTTCAAAGATAAAAACGCAAAAGCTTTTCCTTCGAATCAGAAATAAAATATTTACACGTCCTTCTGTTAAGAGCGGGACACAGACAGTGTTAGTACAGGAAGTGATGTAAGAGAAACACAGGAAACACTAGTGTATTTGTTCTCCATGGAAGCGCGTGATTGGCTCGTCCATTCTTCTGCCTAAAAAAAAAAATAATTTTCACTAATTTAGATTAGCGCTCCGTGATGCTGGATTGTAGAAGTGCTAACGCTTTACTGCTAATACTCACCGTTTCAGTGATAGCCGTTAGTGAACGCTGTAGCGATCAGAGGACCCTGAAATAAAAAATAAATAAATAAACAACAGAAGACGACTCAGGATCCGGCTGGACAGTGATACAGGAGAAAATCCTAATATTTTATTTATTTATTATTATTATTAATATATATGTTCATTTGCTTTTTCCCATGAAATGTGTAAGAGAAAATTAGTTTTTTAGTATAATTTAGAATAAAAAAATATCGATTAGGGTAATTAAAGTATAATTTAATGGCTTCTATTGCAATCGAAAGCTTTAATTATATTTAAATTAAATACAATAAAATTTAAATAAATTAATAATTCATGAGAAGTTGATACAGATCTACAGGTTTTTTCAGTGAGGGGTATTTGTAAATAAAAACTCATTATAAATAAATTTGAGTATGGTGATGGTGGTGGTGATGTTGGTGATGATGATGGTGTTGATGGATGTTGGTGATGATGGTGAGAGATCAGATGTAACGTCTCACCCCGAGGCTGTGGCTGAAGCCGGTGCTGGGGGCGGGGCTTGCAGCGCTGATGTAACTGCTCACTGTGGATTCCTGGCTGGCTGTTCCGTAAAGCTCTGCCATTGGTCCAGGACTGCTGGTGCTCAAAAAGCCAGCAGAGCGAGAGGGGGCGGAGCCTGTGGACATCATTTACAGTAATAGATTATAACAATGTCCTGTCACAATTAATACACACATTTATTTTCTCCCTGAAGTGTTAAGATGGGAAATGCTCTCACCTCGAACCACGGCTGCTGCGGCTGCTGCCGCCGCCATCGGGTTATACGCTGTCAGAGGGATAGCTAAAAACACACACACACACACACACACACACACACACACACACACACACAACATCAAAATATGTCCATACAGTAAATACATGTACAGCAACTTATACATTATTCAGTGTACAAATAATTAATCTAACACTGACAGTGTACATCCTGTTAGTGTCGCTGTAGTTCCGCTTATGTCCTGTTAGTGTCTCTGTAGTTTAGTGACTGTCCTGTTAGTGTACGGGGACACTAACATAACGAGCTCTGAACTACAGCGACACTAACAGGACACACAGTGAATTACAGCGACACTAACATTACGAGCTCTGAACTACAGCGACACTAACAGGACACACAGTGAATTACAGCGAACCTAACATAACGAGCTCTGAACTACAGCGACACTAACAGGACGCACAGTGAATTACAGCGACACTAACATAACGAGCTTTGAACTACAGCGACACTAACATGACACACAGTGAATTACAGCGACACTAACATTACGAGCTTTGAAGTACAGCGACACTAACAGGACGCACGGTGATTTACAGCGACACTAACATTACGAGCGCTGAACTACAGCGACACTAACAGGACGCAGGGTGAATTACAGCGACACTAACATTACGAGCGCTGAACTACAGCGACACTAACAGGATGCACGGTGAATTACAGCGACACTAACGTTACGAGCTCTGAACTACAGCGACACTAACAGGACGCACGGTGAATTACAGCGACACTAACATTACGAGCGCCGAACTACAGCGACACTAACAGGACGCACGGTGAATTACAGCGACACTAACATTACGAGCTCTGAACTACAGCGACACTAACAGGACGCACGGTAAATTACGGCGACACTAACATTACGAGCGCTGAACTACAGCGACACTAACAGGACGCACCATGAATTACAGCGACACTATGCATGTGTGTGTTTTCTGCTTGTAAAGCTCAGGGAAGCACTAACCTGTAAGTTCGGGAGGGTGGGGTGAAGTCAGGAGGGGAGTCCTCTCTAAGTGGAATTCTAGAACAAAAACACACAAAGCGGTTTAAACACACACACACACTCACACACACACACACACACACACACACACACACACACACACACACACACACAAAGCGGTACAGGTCTGTGTGGGTATCTACACACTATTGCACTGCATTAGTGGGTTGATTACAGGTGTGATAAGCACACACACACACACACACACACACACACACACACACACACACACGTTGATTACAGGTGTGATAAGCACACACACACACACACACACACACACACACACACACACACACACACACACACACACTGAGATTTACAAGCAGCCATCTAACTCTGTTTTTGTTTTTCTTTGTAAGTATATGTGTGTGTGTGTGTGTGTGTGTGTGTGTGTGTGTGTGTGTGTGTGTGTGTACAGTCTCTATTATTAAAAACAAATTTTTTTAATAACATTTGTATTTTTCTTATTAAATATAAATGTATTTCCTATAAGTTGTAAAAACAAATAAGTTATAATAGAATTTATAAATAAGTAAATGCATTATGTTTTAAATCCAATATAAAAAATTAATCAATGATTATAACAATAGTTGTGGTAATTTGGTAAATTATTAATGCAACAATACATTTATGTTACATAAATGATATAAAAGAATATCAGTCTGATCGCTTCCAAAATATTATAATTACTAATGTTATTCAGTGACTATTTAATATTTTATTGCGTGTCACAGTTATAAGATTATTATGTGTAATAAAAATTTTAATAATAATTAACATGCTATTAATTTTGTAATATTAAAATAAAGCAATTAAGAAATAAAGCTAAATAAAAGAATAATTAAATATCAGAAAGAGTGAAATAAAAAAAAGATGTATTAAACTCTAATATGTGAATAAATCTTACCTGGGAACTGATATGTGTATCCGGGAGTGATAGAGGTGTAACTGCGGCCAGTGTACGTTGCTGCCTGGAACCCTGGATAACCTGAGAGAGAGAGAGAGAGAGAGAGAGAGAAAGAGAAAAAGAGAGGAAAAGAGGAAGAGAGAGAGAGAGAGAGAGAGAGAGAGAGAGAGAGAGAGAGAGAATATTAAAACACGTAAATGAAAATCAGATTTTTCTTATATGCTGTAATTCGGCTGAATAACCAGCAGAGGGAGGCAGATATCTGTCAGAGTGAGTGAGAGTTAATGAGGATGTATATATGTGTGTGTGTGTGTGTGTGTGTGTGTGTGTGTGTGTGTGTGTGTGCGTGCGTGCGTGCGTGTGTGTAAGAGAGATACACCACTCCACTCAGTGTAAGGAAATGTGTAGATTAGCCTAGAGAAATCAGAGTTAAAATTACCCAGCATGCCGATCCCCAGCATGAAGGCGTCCATGCCATAGGGCATGACCCTCGCTCGTCCCCTGGAGGAGCCGGCCGGTGACATCACTTCCTTAGGCTGAGCCTTTTTACACTCCACCTGCGGTCAGCGGGAACACAGGCGGTCGGGAACAAAAGAAGCTTAATAACAATAGGTTTGGGACACGCCCTATCGTCATGGAGACAATGGAGAGAACCAGAAGAACCAGTGTGAAGAGAACCCTTACCATTTTATTGTTGATCTCGTGGAAGTGGATCTCACACACCTTTTCCACCACGTCCTCGTTTTCGAACGTCACAAAGCCGAAACCTGGAGACACGGTCGCCATGAGGGGTGGAGCCATGGGGATTAATACCAGAGTTAATTAATACCAGAGATGTACAAATGATACATCTAAATGATAATATAAACAACACAAACCCCCAAAATAAAATCATTAAATGTATAACAATATATTGGTTTTAATGTATAATTAATTAAACATTAGACATTAAAGAGTTAAATAACTGTTACATTATTCCGATTTTGTTTGTGGGGATCAGAGAGTGTTTGGGTGTGGGGTTGATTGTGGGGATCAGAGAGTGGTTGAATCTGGGGTTCAGAGAGAAGTTGGGTGTGGGGTTGTTTGTGGGGATCAGAGAGGGGTTGGGTTCGGGGTTCAGAGAGGGGTTGAGTTTGGGGTTGTTTGTTTGGATCAGAGAGGGGTTGGGTGTGGGGTTGATCGTGGGGATCAGAGAGTGTTTGGGTGTGGGGTTGATTGTGGGGATCAGAGAGTGGTTGAATCTGGAGTTCAGAGAGGGGTTGGGTGTGGGGTTGTTTGTTTGGATCAGAGAGGGGTTGGGTGTGGGGTTGTTTGTGGGGATCAGAGAGTGTTTGGGTGTGGGGTTGATTGTGGGGATCAGAGAGTGGTTGAATCTAGGGTTCAGAGAGGAGTTGGGTGTGGGGTTGTTTGTGGGGATCAGAGAGGGGTTGGGTTCGGGGTTCAGAGAGGGGTTGAGTTTGGGGTTGTTTGTTTGGATCAGAGAAGGGTTGGGTGTGGGGTTGATTGTGGGGATCAGAGAGGGGTTGAATCTGGGGTTCAGAGAGGGGTTGGGTGTGGGGTTGTTTGTGGGGATCAGAGAGGGGTTGAATGTGGGGTTGTTTGTGGGGATCAGAGAGGGGTTTGTTGTTTGTGGGAATCAGAGAGGGGTTGGTTGTGAGGTTGTTTGTGGGGATCAGAGAGGGGTTGAGTCTGGGGTTTAGAGAGGGGTTGGGTGTGGGGTTGTTTCTGGGGTTTTGCGAGGTGCTGAGTGGGGGGGTGTGGGGATCAGGGAGGGGTTGAGTTGTGGGGTTGAGGGGATAAGTCAGGGGTTAGTGAGGGTGTTAGTAAGAGATTAGTAAGGGGGTTAGTAAAGGGTAAGTAAGCGAATAGTAAGTGGTTATTGAGGGGAAGGTAAGGGGATTAGTGAGTGTTAGTAAGGGGGTTAGTAACAGGGTTTGTGAGGGGATAGTAAGGAGTTAATGAGGGTGTTAGTGAAGGGTTAGTAAGGGGTTTGTGGGGGTTTAGTAGGGGTTTGTGAGGGGGTTAGTAAGGGTTTTTTTCTGGGGGGGGTAGTGAGGGTGTTAGTAAGGGGTTTGCATGGGGGTTAGTAAGGGGTTTGTGGGGCAGGTGTTAGTAGGGGTTTGTATAGGGGTTAGTAGGCGTTTTGGGGGCGGTTAGTGAGGGTGTTGGGGTTTGTATGGGGGTTAGTAAGGGGTTTGTGTGTGGGAAATTTTAGTAGGGGTTTGTATGGGGGTTAGTAAGGGGTTTTGGGAAGGGGGGGTAGTTATGCTGTTAGTAGGGGTTTGTGAGAAGGTTGGTAAGGGGTTAGTTAAGCAGATGACCTAGACAAGGATCAGAAAAATCTAATCGATCAGCTAAGAGAGCAGAGCGAGTCTAAGCGCTTAATAAGGATTTAACCTCCAAATCTCTCAACGATTATCTAAACCACTAATTACCCCACTCCTGACTCCCTCAACTTCCCTTACCCACCTACCCCCTCCCAGCAGTGCTGAAAGAGACAAGGAGAGAGAGAGAGAGAGAGAGGGGAGGAGATGGAGAGAGAGAGGGAGAGACTCACCCCTGTGTCTGTTGGTGGTTTTATCGAACATTAACATGGCGTCGTCCACCTGCAGGAAACACACACACACACACACACACACACACACACACACACACACACACACACACATGTTTATATTATTAACACATCTCAGTGTGTGTGTGTGTGTGTGTGTGTGTGTGTGTGTGTGTGTGTGTGTGTGTGTGTGTATGTATTGGAGTGAGGAAACACTAAAAAAAAGAGAAATAAATCCTGAAAACACCGCATATGTTCTGTGAGCATGGGTTGTGTCCCAAATCGCACACTAGTGCATTATGTAGTGTGATACATTCAAAATCAAAATGTACAGAAATAAAATGGGAAATAGGACAAAAATAGGGCACTTACACACACAAACACTCTCTTGCACGCACACACACACACACACACACACACACACACACACACACACACACATTGTGCTGGTTCTTCATCGTAATAAGATCACAATCGAGTTGCCAAACTCACGACTTCACACGCAGATACAGTTCCAGTCAGTGTGTGTGTGTTTGTGTGTGTGCGTGTGTGTGCGTGTGTGTGATGATACTTTAGAAGTTGCACACTGTGTGAGTGCTGTATAAAGTGTGTATTTATAACTAACACACAACCAAAACCTAAAGGCTGAGGGTCAGAATATTGTAACAAAGACCTGCAGCTGTGTTTCATTTAGCAGCAAATTCCCTACGTAGGCTACATCTTTAACAGTTACTACCGGACTGGAAGTTTTCAGTGTCTGCTTGCTTGACACAAATCTGATTAGCTCTGCTGCTAATTTCTCTCTCTCTCTCTCTCTCTTTTTCTGTCTCTTTCTGTCTCTCTCTCTCTCTCTCTCTCTCTCCCTCTCTCTCTATCTCTTTCGATTCCCCAGTCCAAAGCAGTTGAAATGCACAAAGTGTTTATTGGGGCAAACTAATCTGCTCTTCATCTCTCTCTCTCTCTCTCTCTCTCTCTCTCTCTCTCCCCCCTTCTGCCTCTCTGCATTCCATCTGAAGCTGAAGAATGACAGAATAAACTTTAGTGAACGAGTGAAAGCTCTGGATTTCGCCTGTTTTGAAGAGACACCAGCTTTGTTGGATGCCTAATGAGTGCACACACACACACACACACACACACACACACACACACACACACACACACACACACATAACAAAACCTCTCAGCCACTGAATGACTCAGGGACAATAGGAGGGCTGGTCGCCGTGGTAACGGGGCAGTAGGGGGGTGCAGGGGGGGGGCAACAGCAGCTGCTCCATCAGATTAATTCACATTCAAGGGCTGCAGACCCTCCCTCTTACCCCCCCATACACACACACACACACACACACATACACACACACTCAAAGTCAAACACTGCCCCAACATCTCACACACCTGTCTCACCCTCTTCATCTTCGTCTTCTCTTTCTCTCTATACAGTTCTTCTTCATTTCACATAATGATCATCTATAACTCACCCTGACAACTCACCCGTCTCACTCACTCACACGTCTCACTCTCTCACCTGTCTCACTTACTCACCCATCTCACTCACTCACACGTCTCACTCTCTCACCTTGTTTTACTCTCTCACCGTCTCACATGTTTCACTCTCTCGTTGTCTCACTCTCTTACCCGTCTCACTTTTGCACCTGTTTCACTCTCTTACTTGTCTCACTCTTTTACCCATCTCCTTCTCTAACCCTCTCACCTGTCTCACTCTCTCGCATCTCTGCCCTTCTCACTCCATTACTCATCTCATTCTCTCACCCATCTTACCTGTCTCATTCTCTCAACCACTCACCTGTCTCACTCTCTTACCTGTCTCACTCTGTTACACATTCTCACTCTCTGTTACACTGTTTCACTCTCTCACTCCAAGTCGTATCTGTCTCAGTCTCTCACCTGTCTCATAATAATTATAATCATAATAACCACTATAATGCGTTCAACAGAATTTAGAGGAAGCTTTAATAAATAATTAAAAACCGGGCACGAGATTGAACCCGAGGTACAGCAGGACATTAGTGTATTAAATTTATAAAAATATTAAAATAACGGCGGTGATCCTTCACATTTATTTGTTTGTTTATTTTTTTTAGTGCTTGGTGACGGATTTCATTGCTATAGCAACAGTAACATCTGTATCTGAGGTTTTCTATAAGAAGGTGAAGTCTGGTGCTCTTTCTTTTCCTCACTCACCTTTCCAAACTGGTCGAAGTACTGCTTCACGTCATCGATGGTGGTGTTCACCGACAATCCGCCCACAAAGATCTTCTTTGTCCTCGTCACCAGCTAGAGAAAAAAAACAAACACACATGAGGGAATGTGAGGGAATGTGAGGGAACGCTAACCAGGAATTACGACATCACCAGCAGGAAATGGGAACATCTCTGTAATCCCAGGTTCCCCGTACACTCCCTGTAGTGTGCACTACTTAGCAAGGGCACTTATTTTTGCACAGACAGAATGAACTCACCTTAGGCTGTGCGCGGCGAGGAAACGCCACCTTCGGATCGATCTGGAGTAAGAGCGGAGAGAAAAAAAACAAACAAACACACAATTAGCAAAACGGGATCGTTGACATCATTCCTCACTCCTCACTGCTTTACTTCAGAAGCTTCAGCGTTGTCATGAGTGTACACTAAAAACATACAAAAACTGGCAAAGTCATGTAGATGATGAACTAGCTCACAGTGAGGGGCTACTGAACAAGCGAGTTAGTAAAATTTTAATCGCTAACAGTGGACTAGCATGCTAACATGCTAGTTTATTAAAATAGACCTGTGATACTAAACAATGTAGCAGAGAGCGCTAAGCTAGCTCGCTACGATTTTCTGCTAACTAGCAAACAGCTCCCGATTACACACACACTGTAGAATATTCATTAGTCATGTGGGATGTAACCCAACACAGGTGTGTGATTGGCTGTTGGTTCTGATGACATCATCACATTCAGCATACACATTTTTACAACCTCAGTGTGAAAAATCAAGAGAATAGAGATCAGAAGAAAATGAGAAATAAATAAACACAAACAATAGCATATTAGAGAAAAAGAGTAAAAGAAAGACAGATGAGGAAGATCAAAAGCGAGGGAGTAGGTGAGAGAGTGAGAGAGAAAATAAACAACACAACAAAAGTTTTCTCTTTTGTCACAACAGAACACACACTGATCTGCATCTCTAATACATGCAGATGAACTCATTTCACTTCAGACTACAGTGTAAAATCTCTTTATTCTCTGACCTCAGTGTAGATTTACATGTATTTTTTTTTATATTTGTTTAAACTGTATTTTATTTAGAGAGAGAGGGAGAGAGGGAGAGAGAGGGAGACAGGTGGTAAGTGATGTAGAAAGATAGAAAAGAGAAAAAAGGAGAAGCAGATAGAGTTTATAAATGAAAGTGAAAAAGAGAGAAAGGAGTGAAAGATGAGGGAGAGAACACAAAAAAAACAACCAAGTGAAAGAGAGAGGGAGAGCGCGAGGGAAAGAGAGAGCGAGGGAGAGTTTCTGTGTGAACAGACGAGGACAAAGAGGACGAGGGAGTAGAAAAAGTTCTCTGGTTACCAGGAGAGAAGAAAAGACGAGGAGAAAGAAATGAGAGAGTGAGAGAGAGAGAGAGAGAGAAAGAGAGAGAGAGAGAGAGAGAGAGAGAGAGAGCGGTGGGACTCTGGGGGCTGCCAGTCCCATCTGTCACTGAGTGGAGAAGAGGGGTCACACACACACACACACACACACACACACACCTCGCATAATAACGCAGCATAAAGAAGAAAAAAGAAAGAAAAGAAAAAAGGGAAGAGAGAAACCCCCCCACACACACACACTCTACACACACACACACACACACAGACACAGACTTTAGTATACACACACACACACACACACACACACACACACACACGTTAACAGAAAGTCAGTAATCTTCTATTTGTTTCTTTTTCCTCCTATTTTTCTTTGCTAACACTTCAGCACTACGCGGCTAATGCTAGTCAGCAGCGACCTTACCAAAGAAAAATCTGTCACAACAACTAACTAGTGTGTTAACATTAGCCTGAAGGTTTTTCCTTGAAAAGTGACAGAAAAGTCCATAAAATCCGTCTTCACTGAGCTGTGAATATGCTAACCCTGCTAATAGTCTGTCACAAAACCTAGCTAGCGTACATTTTTAATTAGCTAGCTTGGGGAAAATTTTGAGGCTAAATATATCAACCTAGCTAGCAAGAATATACATAAAACAAGATCATACTAAAATGAAGCTAGCTAACTTGCTAACGATCTTGTGTCTGTAAAACAAATAATAAGCATAAACAATTTCCGGAAACATTTTCAATGCTGCCTTTTTCAGTAATCGCTTCCAACTATTTTTTTTTTTAGATTAAATGCTTCAGTAAGGGGCGGAGCTTATGTTAAATCATCAATACAATCACATGACATCATTACATTACCATAACGTTCCCTAGCATAATTAGCAAAACTCTGGCTAGCACCTTTTATCTTATTAGCTTCTGTTAGTGTAGCTAACTAGTTAGTGGTGCAAATGTTGATCTCTGACTAGCTTTGCTACTATAGCTATGTTTATTTCTTTGATTATAATTCAATTACAGGATGAGTGGCGATGTCACATGATTGAAATTTTGATTGGCTGATTCATTTTGACTTAAGCCCCGCCCATCACACAGACTAGCATAGGATTTCAGACACAAACCATCAAATTAGTCAATCAAGACCAAGACGCTATGCTAATTACAAACATGCTAAATATTTATAATATTCTAAATGAGTTCTGAAGTCCAGAAAAGTCAGGCATTACTTTTTTATTTTTTTTAGATCTGTTATCTCAAGATTGAACCTCGATTGAAAACTCCAGCTAGGTAACTAAAGTTACTCTCATTAGACTAGCAGGATGTTGTAGTTGTAGCTACATTGTTCAGACACAATCGTATAGTCTCACTCTTAAATAATTTTAATAAAACTTCTCAGTGATTAGCTTTGCAGTAGAATTTTGGCCAAAGGTTGAAATGCTAATTATACACCTATTCATTTAGCTTTACAGATAAACATGTAAAAGAAAATATGCCTACTATTCCGTTGCTAGGATGTAAGCATGAATCACAGAAAAGCTGATAAAACTACAGTATCTAGCATTTTTCGATAACTCTGAGGTGATTTTATTAGCATATGACACCCAAACTTGATTTTCGGAGACAATTTATTTAAAAAATGGCAGATCATGTAACTTTTTCTGCTTTATTAAGAATCTAGCAAACATCCCACTGCAATTAAGCAAAATTTTATTTGCACTTTTATTTAAAGTTTTACAGGAAAACATCAAAAAGCTGTAAAAAGTGAATGGACATTTTTGTCTAAACTATGCTAAGGGGTATGCTAGCTTCATGATTAAGCTGATAAAGCTACATTATTTAGAGTTTTTTCTAGAAC
>MU551593.1:476467-478967 GCA_024362625.1 Silurus asotus | reverse complement strand
CAACAATATATCAATAAATCAATGATATTAAATATATTCCTGTTATAACTCTGTACTTTACACTAAACCTGGGACACTTTTACACCATTCCAGATGTTTTGTTCACTTTTAAGAGTTTTGTTTGGTGGTGTTGCTCCGTGAGCTGAATAAAGGAGTGATTCAATAAATTACATTATTAACTTCTAATACAAATAGAAATAAAGGATATAAAACTATTTTTTTTTTTTAGTTTAGGTAACACGAATTTTCTGGAATATTAAAGTCATTGGAAATAATAATAAAATAATAAATAATAATTGTTACAATCGAAGTTGTAATAAAAATACACTTTACACAAAGTTACAGGAGAAAACCTTCACCTCAACATCGAGAGACTTTTTATTAACAAAACTTTCAGAAGTAGGCTTAATGTGTGTGTGTGTGTGTGTGTGTGTGTGTGTGTGTTCACTAATCCAAGTTTAATATTATTGTGTTTCCGTACACACTCTTAGTCACTAATATTCTACTCACAGAAATCTCCACGAGCCGTGACCCCGAATACATCACGTGATTCCAATATCTAAAGATCCTAATTACCTACTGATCAAAAACATCCTGGAGGAAGTGTGTGTGTGTGTGTGTGTGTGTGTGTGTGTGTGTGTGTGTGTGTGTGTGTGTTTCTCCAAAATAAATCTTCACACACATACACGAACACAGGAGTTCAAATGACAGGAAGGATTTAGTGCTTTTCACTTCAACAAAGAGCTAAACGCAGTCGTGTATCGAACACAGCATCACAACCCTCAGGTTACACACACACACACACACACACACACACACACACACACACACACACACACACACACAGTAACTCAGTAGATCAGAGAAAATTAAACACATCTCTGGATCCCGCACTTCTTTCACTCAGTCGTTATTTTTTTAACTTTCATTATTTATTATATGTGTGTGTGTGTGTGTGTGTGTGTGTGTGTGTGTGTGTGTGTGTGTGTGCGCGCGCGTGTGTGTTTGTGTTGTTAAGAGAAACGCGCAGTGGCGGGCGCGCGCTCCGCTCCTCCAATCCCGGAGCAGCTTTATTATTAAAGTGTGTTACAGAAATAAAGTTCCCGAAAAACATACAAATAAAAACTTTTCTCTTCGCTCACCTTGAGTAGTCTGCCAGCTCAGACCTCCGATAAACATTTTACTGTCGGGACAGAAGAGAGAAACACACACACACACACACACACACACACACACACACACTGGATCAACAAGTGCACTTTTTAATGAAATCTGTGTTTATGATAATTATCATCATATGATTATTTTTGTTAGTATCCGAATAAAGTTGAGTAAATGTTTTTCTTGTGCTACAGGAGTGTGTGTGACTCGTTCCCTCGGCAGCAGGATTGAGACACAGCCCCTGAGACAGAGGGAGACGGAGGTGAGCTCGGAGCCCTGAGCTGAGCAGCCGCACGCGCTTCGGCTCCTTTGTTTGCCTTTCATTCGTCTTTTATTTCTCTCTCCTCGGGATGGAGGATCAGAACTTCAAAGCAGCGGGAATGAAATGAGAAGGATAAAAAAACAAAAAAAACACAAGCATTAAAATGAAGAAATTTCGGTACCAGGGGTCGTGCGGGGAATCCGAGCCGTTCTGAGTTCCGTCTGAGTCCATTGCGTGCGTCCGGTCCGATCCGAGAGAGTGATAGAGAGATACAGAGAGAGAGGGAGAGAGGGAGGAGAGAGAGAGAGGGACTGGCATGGAGAGAGACTCACACCGGAGAGCAAAGCAGGAGACACACACACACACACACACACACACACACACACACACACACACACACACACACACACAGAACACGCACGGCAGAAGGGGCGGGGCATCGCAGCAGAACGCGCGATCAGACCACGCCCCCCTGTGCCTCCTCCTCCTCCTCCACGCGGTCCGGTAAGGGCGCGGAACAGCGCGCGACGCTTCAGTGCCCCCCGAGGGGGTCAAACATGAGAGAGGGGGCAGTTAGTGATGGAGGGGCGGTGCTACACCACAGACATATGGCACATGGAGGAACAAGAGGCTTGAGTTCGGATTTAAACACAGATTATTAAACACTAAAATGAACACATCTATTCATTAATCAATTAATTGATCGGTAATTAGTACAAATAAAACACTTGCGGCCAATTAAGAAAATGATTTCAAATATTTCCCGTAAATATATTCAGTGTTTAGTGTTTGTGTTTATTCATAGATTCATGTTTATTACATTTGTATTTTATTATATGTGTATATACAATTATTTACATTTTAATAGTTTATAATCATGTTTAGGCATCAAATATTACACTTTTAATAATAATAAAATAAATTATTTGCTTCTTTTATATATTCAAAATTACAATTTTAAAGTAAGTGCACCCCCGACACCTCACTCTTATGTTCTAGTTGAAAGTCTCCTCCAGGTTTATTATAATCTCCTCCACTTTTCTGAGAAGGCTTTCCACTAGATTTTTTTTTTTTTTT
>MU551593.1:453920-471420 GCA_024362625.1 Silurus asotus | reverse complement strand
GCGCGCGCACGACCCCCCCCCCTCTCCACTCATTAACATGGCGGAGCGCCAGCATGGCCGAGTGACGTCACTGCGCGACATCAGTATCGCGATCATTCGATTAATCGTATAAGAATAAAGGAAATAAAACTCGGTTAATAAAAAGATTTGTAAATTTTTGGAAAAAATCTAAACATTATATCAATATTAACACTTTTCTTTATTTAAAATTGTTTAGTTTGTTTGTGTAAACTTTTAAAGATCGCAAAAACAAACAATTAAAACACTTTCGCCTTCTGCCCTCCTCATGTCTACTGTCCACTTTATTAGGAACCTCCGCGCACTCCAGCGTTCATCTCGCAACATCTTCACAGTTTTACAGAGTGGTGCGAAAAACAAAGAACATCGTGTGAGTGGAGGCTGCAGGTGGAGGTGGAGATCAGAGGAGAAGATCAGACAGGAAGTTAATAGTAACTCAGATAATCACTCTTTAGAACTGCAGCAATCAGAGCAGCATCTCGGAGCTCTGTGGAAGTCCAGTCCTGGTGACCTGGTGGCTTCAGATTCTTGTTCTCAGCTGACTGGACTGGGATCCGATGCTGTAGGAACTCATGGTGTGCTGTGATGATGCTTTTCTGCTCACCACGGTGATGGTTCTCCTCCCGTTTCAGGGTGCAGATCCTCCACTCACAGCGTGTGTTACTGTTCTTCACAACATTCTGTGTAAACTTTAGACCTTCGTTAACGCTGTGTCTTACGTCGTATATGTTTATTTGAGAATTGAGAAGTTTATTGATGGTTGTATTGTTCCAGAGAAGGAGCTGCGTAAGAAATGGGATTCTCTCAGGACTCAGTACAGCAGATACACGAAGATGATGTACGGATCAGACGCACGCTTCTTCACCCCGAGGCAGCAGTGGATCATGCAGCGCCTCAAGTTCCTCGACCCTCACATCAAGCGCAGGAGCAACTACTGCACCGACCTCGACTACGAGGTGAAACTACGACATAAACAACACCATACACAGACAGGAGGTTACGAGAACGTTCTTCCATAAAAATTCCAAAGTAGGAAGTAAAACTGAAGCGTTTCGGCACAAACTTCACCCACAGTTCAGGTTCAGGAAGTGAAACACACCTGTGTGAGGTTCTGGTGGAGCTGCTGTGTGATGATTTTGTTCTTAACAAATTCGTTTGTACGTTTCCTAGGTGACGGTGGTTGAGAACGGCTGTGAGGATCTGAGCCCCACTCAGGTGGACGTGGAGATCGAGGCGGACAGCATGAACAAGCTGGAGATGAACCTGGACACGTCCAAGCTCTCCAAGCAGCTCTCCAAACGTGCGTTCCAGGAGGACGACTCGGACCTGGAGCGTTCCTGCGGAGCCAAGAAGCCCTCCTCAGACACACCGAGCTCTCAGACTTTCCCCAAAAACGCCTCCAAGCGTCGCTGCGACGAGGACGACGAGGACGACGAGGACGAAGAGTCGGATCCGGCGAGTCTGAGGAGGATCGTCTGCAGCACCATGGAGGAGAAGAAGGACGAGTGCTGGGACGGTTTCTCCTTGTATGTCTCCTCCTGTCTCCGGAGTTTAAACTCGTCTGAAAATCGCTTGAGGGCGCAGGACGACATGTGCGCCGTCCTGCAGAGACACATGGAGCGAGACGGCGAGGACGACGAGGACAGGGCGGGGGACAAGAGCGAGACCTGCAGGAGAACCTGCTCCATCTGCTCCAACTCCACCACCAGCAGGGGCGGGGACGGTGGGGAAACTGCAGTCAAACAGGCCACGCCCACCACAGACGATCAGGACGACCTGGAACCCTTCCTCAAATCCATGTCCATCATTATGAAGAGGTTACCTGAGGGCGAGAGGTCAGAGGTCAAGTTCAGGATCCACGAGCTGGTGCATAAAGCTCAGATGAAACATCTAAATGAACAGAGGAGCGAACTGAGGAACATAGAGAACTCATCTGCTCTATAAGATGCATTCTACACACACACACACACACACACACACACACACACACACACACACACACACACACTGCACTTTTGTACAAAACTTTATAGCAACTTTTGTAAGTTATAAATATATTTTTCAGAATAAAATTAAAGGAATACATCAGGAAGTTTCCCAGATCTTCTCCTGGAGATGTTTTAGAAATAAAGACTTTTTCTTTTATTATAATTTAATAAACGATATTATTGATCACATTTATTCAGCTACTTAAAGATTTTATATATATTTATATTACAGCTGCCAGTCGATACAAATATTGAATCGTGATTATTCATAATTTAATCACACGTCTGGTGTAAATGTACCGTAAATTTATACTTTTCAAGTGTTTATTTCCCTCATTAATATGCGCATGCAGAAATATTGATGCTTTATGCAAATGTATGTTTATGATTAGTGAAACCGAACTCAACATAGAGATGAAGAGTGAATATTCTTCTGAATGTTTTAAAGTAATGATGATGATGAAGTAAATCATCAGGACACCAAAGGGAACCTTCGCTATGTTTCCACACGGACGGTTTTAATTGCCGGATTTGTGCATCATGGTGGATTTTGATGCTGATTTGAGACTCGACGCATCAGTAAAACAAAAGTTTAGTGATTAAAAATACATTTTAGTGGAGTTTATTTTTATATCTGATCAAAGAAAAGTGTTGATAAATAAATAAATGTGTTGAAGGTTTAAAATTTTGCCTCTTTTATATTTATTTATTTATATTTTTAATAAAATGGCCAAACAGAAATACATTAATTGCGTGTTAATAAAATTTGTGCCATTCAAATAAATTTGTGTTTAATAATTTATTTTGTCTGTAGTCATATATATTTATTTACTTAACAACTTCTTCTTTCGGCTTCTCCCCTAGGGGTTACCTCCAGCTCCACCTGCTGTCCTTTACTCAATACCACTGTCTCTAATCCATACAACATCTCAGCATCTTCAGCTCTGCTACCTCCAGCTCCACCTCCTGTCTTTTACTCAATACCACTGCCTCTAATCCATACAACATCTCAGCATCTTCAGCTCTGCTACCTCCAGCTCCACCTGCTGTCCTTTACTCAATACCACTGTCTCTAATCCATACAACATCTCAACATCTTCAGCTCTGCTACCTCCAGCTCCACCTCCTGTCTTTTACTCAATACCACTGTCTTTAATCCATACAACATCTCAGGTCTCACCACAGTCCTATAAACTTTCCCTTTCACTCTCACAGATACTCTTCTATCACAAATCACTCCTGCTATAGTCCACAGAGACTCCTGTCTGACCTCGTCCATCATCCTGTCCATCACCACTGCAAACAGGAAAGGGCTCAGGGCCGATCCTTGATGCAGTCCAACCTCCACCTTGAACCAGTCTGTCGTACCTACTGCACACTTCACTGCTGTCACACTGTCCTCATACATGTCCTGCACCACCCTCACATACTTCTCTGACACACCTGACTTCCTCATACAATACCACAACTCCTCTCTCCACCCTGTCGTATGCTTTCTCTAAATCCACAAATACACAATGCAGCTCCTTCTGACCTTCTCTATACTTCTCCATCAACATACTCAAAGAAAATAATGCGTCTGTGGTGCTCTTCCTCAGCATGTAACCATACTGTTGCTCACAGATGGTCACCTCTTCTCTCAGCCTGGCTTCACTACTCTTTCCCAGAACTTCATGGTGTGACTGATCAACTTTATTCCCCTGTAGTTACTGCAGGTCTGCACATCTCACTTATTCTTAAAGATCAGTACCAGAACACTCCAAAGTTTTACAAGAGACACAGCAAAATATTTCAGCTGAACGTTTGGAGAAACAGAGTCCGAATGCTGAGAGTGTGTGAAGCTGTTCTTCATGCTGAGGAAGGATTTTTACAAAACAATAAATTGGAACATCTGAATATTTATAGATTAGTTGGTGAAAGGAAACCTTCAGACCGTTATTGTTTACAGAGTTTGTAAATAGAAACTATAGGAACACAATTAGATCTTTATTAATGAATTATATCGTTGATTAAACATTAAATTGTTAATTACAAGTTATTAATAGCAGACAGAAAAGCAGCTCATCCTTATTTAATTAGAATCTAATCAAGGAGTCATTCAGAAGAAAAGTTTTTAATGAGTGACTTAGAGGTGACGGTGAAGAGGAGAAAACTCCCTGAGATGATTTGAGGAGCAGACTTCAGAGGAACCAGACTCCAGAGAGAACTGTGTGTTATTTTTGTTATGTAGGACACAAGGTGTAATCCCACAGTGTGTCCTCTCCGGCTGCAGAGACGACACTCCACTGATACCTGAGAGATTTTCTGGGACACAGTGGAGCAGGAAGAGAAGTTGGAGGGTTCGTGTTGAGGGATGAAGGTGAGAACCCTGATGATGAAGAAGTGAGAAGATCAGAACATGATGAGGAACATTATGAACACTAGAGGGAGCTCCAACACCACAGTCAGCAATTTTCTCAGAATTCCGACTCATCATTTAAATGATTCTGTGACCAATACGGGTTTCCTGGGGATTTAAAATGAGGGCTAATTGGGTGATTATGTAAAAATTCTACAGGAAATGAAAAGCAAAAGTATAAACAGTCCATGATAAACCTGCACAACTGTTTTGAAAGGTTTTGGTGAACTTTCCTCATGATGTCCATCTTTTCTGGAAAGGTTCTTCTTGTAAATGTCCTTGTGAGTGTATCTGTGATTAAATCAGTTTCTTCTCCTCTGTCAGTCGTCGTAGAATAAAAACCAGCTCTTAAATCCGCATTCATATGTTGGAGTTTGTGCAGTTTTGCTACAGATGCAGTTTGTGAGCTCTGACTAGTGAAAACGTCCCCTAGAATCGACAACTTGAATTCTGAGTTCAATTCTGGTGTCCTTCACTCTACAGGAAGACCCCACAACAAACACACAATACAGGAAGCAGCTAAGAGAAATGCGATGGAATGATGATAATAGACTATTAGGAATAATTTAATACATATACATAAAATGTACTTGTACTTAATAAAAACGTGACTCTTGATTCAGTTAGTCAACATAATCCAGCTCAGGTGGTGAAAAATGGTTTCTATGGAAACACAGAAGCACGGACTGAAAGTAAACAAATGAAAAATCGAGTAACAAATAAAAGAACAGCAAAAAGAACTAAAAAATCAACTCCCAGTGTTTACTTAAAAGAGTCGATTCATTTGCAAATGACTCACTGATTCTAATATGAAGCGACTCATCTTTACAATATAATGAACTTTTCTCTGCTTTCAGGAAATCCCCACAGACAAAGTCTATTATATAAAGGACAAAAAAAAAGCGTAGTGTGTGTCGTTCTTGGAAAACAACCTCATCATTCTGGGGCAAGTGTGAACGTGAAGGAGCGTGTATACATGTTAAACAATTCCCCTGATGGAACTGGAATATCAGCACATGTCAGGTCAGATAGAGCTCAGGTCTGAGCGTGCCGTCGTCCCGCTGAGATTTATTCTCCACACCACACTCAGTGATAAACAAAATTAACATTTATTATATTACCAGAATAAATAAGCAATATACAATACATACTGTACATCATTCAGTGTGTGTGTGTGTGTGTGTGTGTGTGTGTGTGTGTGTGTGTGTAACTGGAATAAAGCTGGTCTAATGTTCTGCTTTGGTTTATTTTTATTTCCTCTCATTTCCTTGATTATTTAAAGTCAGAGCACAAAAACATGTTTAATTTAAATGTAATAATATTTTGATCAGTTTCTTTACGCAAACTGAAATCATCCCTCAAGCGTCTGCTATCGTTGCTACGTGGCCCTGATTTGCATCCGGGATCCTGATTGGCTGTTAGATGTTATGATGCGATAATCACTGCACTCGTCTATTGTGTTTTAACTGTGGTGAGATTTTATTTATCTAATAAATAACATAAAAATAAAACCCTGCTGCAGCGAGTAAGCTTCACTCGTAAAAAGATCTCAATCCTAAAGATGGAGATGAACTTTAACCTTCAAATGTTTACAGAATTTCCAACTTCAAGATTTTTTCAAACATTTGCAATAAGAACAAAGTAGCAGATCTGCTACTCTGCTAATCTGCAGCTCTGTTGCTAAGGAAGAGTTCTAAATACTTAGCAGAAACATGCTAGCTAGCTGAATTAACGTAGCTAAGATGTGTACGAGACACAATTGTTTAAACGAGACACATTTGAACTTTGACATCGTTTACACCTTGACTGCCATGTTGTCCTCCAATAGGAATTTAGCAGTGGGAAAGTTTGTGGCGTGTATTTTTACCTACACGCGAAGGGTTCTTTGGTTTGACTGTCTGAAAGAAAGTGTTCAATATAACACTAGAAACAATTCAAGGAAGGTTCTGTAGCTTCTTTAAGTTGTAAAGAACATTTGAGGAACCCTTGAAGGACCAAAAGTTTTTCATAAAAATCTACAAAAAAATGTAAGATGGCTGATAAAACTCGTGCAAAACAATGAATTATTTTATATCTTAGTGGCCACCATTTCACTGTAGTGCACATCTGTCTTGAGAACATCCACACCCTCATGTGTCCTGTCCTTCTCCTTTTCTGTCCTGTTATCAGCTTTTCTGTTTTGTTCCTTCAGTTTCTTCTCCAGCTCCTGGTTCTTCCTGTGCATCTGCATGTAGTTCAACTGCAGCTGCTTCTGGTAGCGAATCACTTTATCCTTCTCTTTGTTCCATGTCTCCTTCTCATGATGGAAGCTGCTCAAGATCTTCTCCTTTTTCTGTTTCTCCTCCTCCAGCTGTTCACGCAGTCTCTCCACCTCCTGCTGAAGGATGACGACTTCACCTGAAGTTTCCTGGTCGGCCATCTTGGATTGGCAAACCTGCAGTAGATGATGTTGCTCCTGCAGCTGGACCTTTAGGCTCAGGAGCTCAAAGTGTTCCTCTTTGGCCACGAGGAGGTCTTGCTTCAGTGTTTGGACTTCCATCTCCAGCTTTCCTGTTTTCTCTCGGAGCAGCTCAGCCTCGTTCTTCTTCCTCTGCAGCTCGTTCTCACAGACCTTCGGGAAACCGAACATGCATGAGCTGAATGTCTCTGATGTGTCTAATTTGGTCAAACTGTATTATTACTATTGAGAAATACGACCTCATTACAATCTCGTATTGTTTTCTACAAGAAGGTATGAACAATGATGGATTCTACTTTAGCTTCTAAAGAAAAAAAACAGTCCTATTAAAAACAGATACTAAGATGGGAAGATGTGACCGAATAAGGAATATGGGAAGCAGTTAGGGTCATATGAGGAATTGGTATCAGGACGATGTGGAAACCAAATGAGGTCAAAACCAGTGCAGAATTAACAAAATGAAATGTAATGACTAGAGAAAAACACACACCTCCATCTCAGTGCTTCGTAAGTGCAGTGTCTCCTCCCATTCCTGCTGTTTCGTTTCCAGCTCTTCCACTTTACTCCTGCTTTCTCTCAGCGAGGCTCTCAGGAAGACGATCTCATTCAGCTTACTGTTCACATCAGCCTGCGAGTCCTTCAGCTGCTGCTTCAACAGAGAGATCTCACCCACTTTCTGACACACCTACAGGAACGTACACACAGAAACCACTTCAGTTCTGCAGGTTCTGAACATCATGGAACATGGATTCTGTTGCCTTGTGATCTCTTTAGTGTAGAAGCTGCTGTGTTCCTGACACGTAATTATAAAGGGTGCTTATTATTATTATTATTTTGACTCTATACCTGCCACTGCGTCTCCTCCAGCGTTGGTGTTAATGGTGTGTGTTGGTGTTTGTAGATGAGCTGACTCTCGGCTGCATCTCTGTCTCTGATCAGCTGATCCACCTCCTCCTGGAGATGATCTTTATCCTGTTGGAGCTGAAGAACCTGTAGCTGGAGGAGCTGCTGAGCTCGCAAAGCATGCTGGGATACCTGCAGAAGAACATACAACGATAAGGCATGCTAGGACTCATTTAAGTGGAATCAATTATAAAAAAAATGAGATTGGGCTTGGTGGTATGTATATTTAACAAGCTGAAGATGCTCCAAAAACCCAGAAGGTGAATGTGATCAGTTCTTCTGGGTTTGAGCAACATGTAAATTAAACTAAACAAGTTGAGACTTTGTGATGTTTGACATCACGTGCTGGATGTCACCACAAAGCAGCTTTGCTCAAATAAATCATTCGGTACAAAGACTCCAAAAACAAGATGAACGGTAAAAAACTTGAACTTTAAGAAGTAGTAACAAAAAGGTATGGAAATGTGACAGCAATGAGCGAATTTCACCTCCGAGCTGTAGAGCCGTCTTTCCTCAGACACTTCAGACTCAGCAGAACTTGGAAAATTCTGATCTGTGAAACTGCTGGTTCGATTCGTTTCCATGTTTTTAGCCACTGCATCTGTGTTTAAACTTGCCGGACCAGACAGAGAGTCGCTCAACACACTGGTGGATCTTGTGCTGGAGTTTGATGTTCCTCCATCTCCATGAACCCCACCGGTCCATTTGATCCTGCTGTTAGCTCCGTCATTGGTCCAGGTGGAGCCGGAAATCCCGGAATCACAAGGAGATCTTGAGCTCATGTCATGTGTGGGCTCTACAGTCTGGTTTTTGGGACGGTCGATGTGGCCAAGGTTGGTTCCCAGGATGGTGCTCAAGCTGTTGTGGGTTTCCACGGAGGAGCTGCTGCTCCTGGGGAACTGCAGCAGGATGGAATGCTCTGCAGTCTAGTGAAAAAATATGAGAACAGTTTGAAATGATTTAATTTTTTTCCTGCATCTCTACTTTTATATTTACTACTCCGATGTTTGTCCAACTTAAATACTATGAATATATGTCCTGCCCCTAGGGGGCGTGTCCTACTCTACAGTATCAGCACATTGTCAGAATGCATGGTCTGTTGTTGCATATCGTTTCTACATTGTTTCATTTTCCAACCACAATCTTCTGTCAGATTTATTTAGATTGGACACATCTGACGCTATTTTGTGTTCATGTCTAAATTTTTTCACATTTGTGTTTACATGCGGTGTGTGTGTGTTAAACTCCAACAAGCACAACAGACACATATTTCTGTTTTATTAGCAATAAATCATTCAAACAGCTCCGTCCTGGTGCCTCCTCTCCCCCGATATTCCTCCTTCCTACCAGGAGAACTTGTTCTTGCATTTCTTTAATATTTACCTTGACCTGAAGACGATGGAGGAGGAGGACGATGGAGGAGGACAAATCTGCTGCTCTGAGAGACGAGGACTCTTGGGTTTTAAAGTATAAACGGTTAGAAGTGTGAGTTTGGTGTGTAAGATGATTGAGGGAATTTTAGAGGAAGTGGAGACAGGAAGTGCACGAGGGCGTGTTATATACACTACTGGAATGTGATGATAGGCATGAAGATAAGGTAGATGATAAATGCTGGAGAAAAGACAGTCATGCACAGGACAGAAAAAGAATAAAATCAGAAAGCTGGTTAGCAGAAGGAGAGGGGGCGGAGTTTAGCTGTTTGAATTTAGTCTTGCTAGCTGGTCCACGCGCTAATGAGAAATATTTGTGTTGTTGTGCTTGTTGGATTGATTCCTCCTGTGAGGGAAATTGATATATTGAGATGAACGTTCAGGAGGACGTTTGGTGTTTGTTGTTGCACGTGTCAGCTGATAGCATTGGGGATCTGATGCATCCGATCTAAAATAAGTTGTCGGTAGTTTATATTTGGAACTGTCTGAGGGACGATACACAATAATGGACACACAATGTTTACTGCTAACAAGCTGCTACTCTATAGGAGGACACGCCCATGGGGACACGCCCTTTTTAGCAAACTACAAGATTATAAAATATTCCTGTTATTGAGTCAAAGTCCTGCTAAGAAACAGCTACAGTAAGCTGAAGATATTGAATCCCTCACCTGCTCTAATCTTGCGGACACGTTCAGCTCGGTTGGAGTTTTCCTCGCGCCCATGTCGTCTGGCGTTTCGTCTCCACTCGCTCTGTGGCTCACTTTGATGTAGAAGAAATCGTCGCTGTTGCCGGTCCCCGTGGTGCCGTGGCCCAGTTTGGAGTTGTTGTTGTTTTTGGCGTTGTGTTCGTGACAGAGTTTCAACACGCCGCCTCTTTTACAATGAAATCCTTTTTTCAGCTTGTGATCAGAACCTGTGCAGGTCTTAGTGCCAGGTATTAAACTGCTCACGCTACCCATGATGCCCTGCACACGTGTGCACTGCATTTTACTGCACAGTCACATGACACACATCACGGCGCCAATTTCTTCAATGAATGCTAGTATGCTAATGCTAATACATTTGCACCAATATTTAAATATCTGTTTATCTTTATCTGTGTATAAAACTGAATTCTGTGAATTTTAGTAAATTTTCTAATTCTGTTAGTTAGCCTAGCGTGTTAGCCGAGCAATTAACCCTTACAGGGTTTCCATGGAAACAGCAGGAGCAGGACAGGACAGCAGGAGAGATCTAACTGATCTGGAGATGTTCATGTCCTCTTCAGGACTGAACAACATCCTGAAAAACACAGAGGAGGAAAAATAAGGAAGAGATTTTGAAGTTGGTGGTGTTTAAATACACCTGATTTCTGCAGCACCGTCACGTGACGTTACAACCAGCAGATTGTTTCTGCAGTTTGTAGATTTCTTCTCTCAGGTTGGCGATCAGGAGGTTTTGCATTATGATGATAATAAAAATCCCATTGGAATCATTTTTATTAAATAAGGAAGAGATTTTGAAGTTGGTGGTGTTTAAATACACCTGATTTCTGCAGCACCGTCACGTGACGTTACAACCAGCAGATTTTTCTGATTGTTTCTGCAGTTTGTAGATTTCTTCTCTCAGGTTGGCGATCAGGAGGTTTTGCATTATGATGATAATAAAAATCCCATTGGAATCATTTTTATTAAAATTCTGTATGTAAGTTGCTGTAAATACGTTTAGATTATAATTATTATTACTATTATTATTAATTTATTATTATTAATATTATTATTAATTTATTATTATTATAAAAAATATATTGTAATAATATTAATCTTTCATTGAAAAAAGTGGGAATGATTGAAGACTTTGGCACTATATAGATACCATTCTGTTGGGGTTGATCTGATTGGAGGACAGGGTGAAGGGTAGGAGAGGCTTATAAAAACTCACAGACTGTCTAGGAGTTAGACGTAGTTAAGTGAGAGTCAGTTAGGAAAAAAAAGAAGTGCAAAGACTTGAGCGTTTCGGTGTCCATCATGGGAGACACTAAGCTCTGTCTGTTTCTTCTTCTCACCGCTTATGCCTTGGCTAGTAAGTTAACATTTTTTTTTTATAAGCTTGAATTTAGCTTTATATTATATTTTTCCTAAAATGACATGGATGGATGAAAGTGATTAAATGTTAATAACATTTACCAAGATACCATTTATTTATTATATTCATTACGCATCAAAAATGTATCTAAAATGCTAACTATATTGAACAATCTCTTGCCAGTGTATAGTAATAATAATAATAATAATAATAATATAATTAAAAAATTAAAAAGAAATAATAATAATAATAAAAACAAACAATAATAATCATAATATAATAATAATAAAAGTAATAATAATAATAATAATAATAATAATAATAATAGCATTAAATTGTTGTACCTGTAATCCTAAAAAAGTTGAATTAAAAATGAATTATCACCACAAGGCATGCACTTATACGTTTTGTGGCCTCTAAAATGTGCACAAAATAAAACTCAACAAAAAAAAAATCCACTAAATTCTACTTCCTTAATTAACTCCCAGCATTTTCATTAGTAATCATGGGTAGAAGATGTTGATTCGAAAATGAGTAAACAGAGTTCATGTTTTATTCCAGCATCAGATGATTTGTTTGCAGGCTTGCATTCTGCAAACACTATAAGCTATGTGATGAGCCATAGGTTCCAGTAAAATTGGCTTATTACACTGCGATGGAGATTTGAGAGTGAATATGTGCCTATGCGTGCGTGTGGTGTGTATGCGTGTGGTGTGTGTGTGTGTGTGTGTGTGTAGCAGTCTTGGCAGGATCTAATAAGGTTCATCGTTAAACCAACGTAACACAGCACGAGATGAAACGATGACAGGCGGACACCGATAAGAATTTAATTCCGTCTCATTTTAGACAATTTTATGAATCAGATTCTTGAACACTGGCAAGAGATTAAATGATCGCATCTTTCCGAAATCTTATTTTGTTCCGGTCGATACGGCATTTCTTCTCCCGTTAATGTCGACTTAGAGGTTGGAGTAATTTAGTAATTGATTCCGAGCACAGGCTCTCGGCGGGGCCATGCAGAGCCGCGTTACAGAGGGTAATATGTTTGCTAATGCCGTCCGCCTGCACAATAAGATTTTTATGCTAATCTACTTCGGTGAAGGCCAGACCTCGTGGTCACTTGGCAAGGGTTTTGGCAACACCGTGGGGTC
Source organism: Silurus asotus (assembly GCA_024362625.1). Classification (NCBI taxonomy): domain Eukaryota; kingdom Metazoa; phylum Chordata; class Actinopteri; order Siluriformes; family Siluridae; genus Silurus; species Silurus asotus. Next base: position 459,007 of record MU551593.1, on the reverse strand, counting down.
TCTGAAGAGCTGCAACCAGCAGGGGGGAAAAGTTATAGATTTTCGGATTCAGCAGCTTTAAACTGGGCTTCTCACTTATTTTGCTGCAGGGAAGTATAAGACACAACCATCATCACCACCATCATCCTCATGATCGTCATCATTATTACTATTTTTATTATTATTATTATTATTATTATTATTATTATAGAAGAACTGACATTAGAAACAGAATGATTTGTAGAAAAGCCCCATAATGAGAGTCTATATTCCTTACATTATTTGTACTGTGTGTGAGATTTGATGTGTGTGTGTGTGTGTGTGTGTGTGTGTGTGTGTGTGTGTGTGTGTGTGTGTGTGTGTGATCTTAATATCATCACAGTTTAACAAGCTTTTTTATTAATTGGTGATAAATAATCAAGTGACATCATCAACATAGGCTTCTGCGTCTCAAAGCGATGATGTCATCACCTTAAGTCTTTGTTTTATTACACAAAGACGAGAGAGAGAGAGAGAGAGAGAGAGAGAGAGAGAGAGAGAGGAAGCATGCTCTAATAAATGAATTAATAAATCAATAAATCTGTGAGTGTTTATAGAGAAGTACAGAGATTTTAGAACATTAATAATGTCATAAATGTACAGTTTAATTACAGGGACTTGAACTGGTCTTTCTCACACACACACACACACACACACACACACACACACACAGAATGATAAAGTAGCACAGACACAGTCAGTCTCTGTAATAAACATGTTATTAAAGTTATATTAACAGTAATAAAGAATCAGACTCACTATGAGAGAAGACGCGTCCTCGTCCCTGCAGCGTGTCCTCGTGCACACACACACACACACACACACACATGTACAGTTGTGTGAGTTAGGAGTGTGTGTAAGAGAGTTTGTAAGAGAAAGAGAGAGAGTGTGTGTATGAGTGTATGTATAAGTGTGTAAGTGTGTGTGAGTGTGTGTGTGTGTGTGTGTGTGTGTGTGTGTGTATAAGTTTGTTGTATAAGTGTGTATAAGTGTGTGTATAAGTGTGTGTATACGTGTGTATAAGTGTGTGTATAAGTGTGTGTATAAGTGTGTATAAGTGTGTGTGTGTTTTTGGCTGTAGCAGTAAGCTGAATATTTCACACTGCTAGCTGTCAAGAAGGCTCTGTGGAAAGGGGGCGGAGCCAAACATCTATTTACCCTCCTCTCTCTCTCTCTCTCTCTCTCTCTCTCTCTCTCTCTCTCTCTTCCCCCATCTCCATTTCTATCTATTATTATCTCTTTTTCAACCTTGTAAGCACTTTTACTTTTTATTGGCCCCTTTGTTTTTCTATTTCTCTCTCTCTTTTCACACCTCTCTCTTTATTCTCTTTTCTCTTTGTTTCTCTCTCCTTCAGTTTTCCTACAACCTGAATAAGTAATGTGCAACTTCTTTCTTTCTTTCTTTCTTTCTTTCTTTCTTTCTTTCTTTCTTTCTTTCTTTCTCTCTTTCAAGCCTTACACATACTTCAAAGCTCTTTCTCTCTTTCTTTCTGTCTTCTTTATTTTGTTCACTGTTTGTATATTATCTCTTTCTCTCCCTCTCTCTCTCTCTCTCTCTCTCTTTCTCTCTCTCTCTCTCTAACTCTCTTAGAGAGTTTGCTTTTTACACCAATTTCTATTTTATTGTTTTTTTTTCCTGTAGCTGCAACTCATGTCTTTTTACTCTCATTGTTTATCTTCCTTCTTAAGAATTCAGCACTTGTAAAAAACCAAACACCAATCTCTCCCCCCCTCTCTCTCTCTCCCTCTCTCTCCCTCTCTCTCGCTCACCCCCTCTCTCTCACTCTCCCTCTCTCTCACTCTCCCTCTCTCTCTCTCTCTCTCTCTCTCTCTCTCTCTCTCTCTCTCTCTTTCTCTCCATCTCTTTTTCTCCATCTCTCTCTCAGGGGAAAAGGGGAAGAGTGAACGTTACGCCTCTTTACACAAGACGTGTGCCACTGAAGCGATTAACTGACTGCTTCTAACAATGATGCACACACACACACACACACACACACACACACACACACACACACACACACACACATCTCCTAACTGCCCCACACCCCGTGTCTGAATTTAATAAATACCCCAATCTGTCACCCGCGTTTTCTGTGGTGTGTGTGTGTGTGTGTGTGTGTGTGTGTGTGTGTGTGTGTGTGTGTGTGTGTAAAGAGGAGGAGTTGTGTTTACACAGTGGAGTGTGTAAAGTGTGTTTGAGGGTCTGAGTGCACTACACACTAATAAAACGGTTTCCTCTTAGAACCTCCATTATAAAGAAAGGAGCTGTGATATGCAAATTGTTATGCTAATTTATGCTAATTGAAAGACCGTCTAAGAGTCTCACCACTAACACTTTTACAACATTAGACTCCCACAGCGTTTGTTACACTCTACACTGTTACACTCTACACCATTTCATTTTAAACCGTTACGCTCTACACCATTACACTCGATACCATTACACAGTTACGCTCTACACCGTTAAACCGTTACACTCTACACCATTACACTCGATACCATTACACAGTTACGCTCTACACCGTTAAACCGTTACATTCTACACCATTACACTCGATACCATTACACAGTTACGCTCTACACCGTTAAACCGTTACAATTTACACCATTACACTCGATACCATTACACAGTTACGCTCTACACCGTTACACTCTACACCATTACACTCGATACCATTACACAGTTATGCTCTACACCGTTAAACCATTACACTCTACACCATTACACTCCTACATGGTTACACTCTACACCATTACACCGTTATACTCTACACCATTACACTCGACACCATCACACAGTTACGCTCTACACCGTTACACCGGTATACTCTACACTATTACACTCCTACACCGTTACACTGTACACCATTACACAGTTACGCTCTACACCGTTACACTGTACACCAGGGGTCACTAACCTTTTTGACACTGAGAGCTACTTTTTGGGTTCTGATTTATGTGAAGTACCAGTTTAATACACACTTCTGAAATAACAAATTTGCTCAATTTACCTTTAATTATATGTTATTATTAATAATTAATGATTCTTCTGTATCTACTCATCTATATTTTATATTGTTTTATATTGTTATACGGCTCTACACCGTTAAACCGTTATACTCTACACAATTACACTCCTACACTGTTACACTCTACACCGTTACACAGTTACGCTATACACCGTAACACTGTACAGTGTTACACTCTATATAATTAAACTCTACACAGCTACACTCTACACTGTTACAGAGTTACGCTACACAGTTACACGTAAAACCAGTACACTGTTACACTGTTTACCATTACACAGTTACACTCTACACAGTTACACTCTACACTGTTACACTTTACACCATTACACTGTTTAACTATACACAGTTACACTGTACACTGTTACACTCTACACTGTTACCCTCTACAGCATTACACTGTTTAACTCTACACCGTTACACTCTACACCATTACACTCTACAGCATTACACTGTTACACTCTACACAATTACACTGTTTAACTATACACAATTACAACGTACACTATTACACTCTACACTGTTACACTCTACAGCATTACACTGTTACACTCTACACAATTACACTGTTTAACTATACACAATTACAACGTACACTATTACACTCTACACTGTTACCCTCTACAGCATTACACTGTTTAACTCTACACTGTTACACTCTACACCATTACACTCTACAGCATTACACTGTTTAACTCTACACTGTTACACTCTACACCATTACACTGTTTAACTCTACACCGTTAAACTCTACACCATTACACTGTTTAACTCTATATAATTAAACTCCACACTGTTACACTCTACACTGTTAAACTGTACACTGTTACACTCTATATCATTAAACTCTACACCATTTCACTCTACATCATTACACTCCATATCATTAAACTCTACACCGTTACACTCTACACCGCTACACACTGAGAATTACAACAATTAAAACGTGCTCTTTAATGTAAGAATGTTATTTCATTTCTGGTCTCAGTTCATCTCAGTTCCTGTTCCTGTGACAGTCACTCTCCCTGAGTGAAACAGTTGCATTTGGGAGAAAATAATAAATGGGTCATGGCCGTGAACGCAGGCATCAGCATTCAGACTGTGTGTGTGTGTGTGTGTGTGTGTGTGTGTGTGTGTGTGTGTGTGTGTGTGTGCGTGTGTGTGTGTGTGTGAAAAAGAGACACTGCAGGAAGTTGGTGTGGTGTTTCAGATTGATTTTGGGGGGTGGTGTCCTCTGTGTTCTCGTCCCTGTGGAGCTGAATTGGCTCTTTAGATGATCCGCATGCTGCGACGGCGAGACCCGAAACCTGGCGCTCGAAAGCAGACTGACTCCGAGTCAATGAGAGAAAGAGAGAGAGAGAGAGAGAGAGAGAGAGAGAGAGAAATTTTCATTCAGCATGAATTATTGCTTCACTCAACTGAATTCTGGATCCTGATTGGTCAGAAGTTGTTGATTAGTTCTTTATAACAGTAGTACTGGTCTATATTAATATGCTATTGTTTCCATGGCAACAGCTCTTTCTCAGGTGAGGTGATGAGGTAAAGTTTTGTCTAGGGACGGAGGTATGTGTTCATAAAACATGTTTGGAAGGAGTCTCCAGTGTCACAGGATTTCAACAGAATGATACATATAGTGTACATATAGTGTTTATTGTGTTTGTGTGTGTGTGTGTGTGTGTGTGTGTGTGTGTGTGTGTGTGTGTGTGTGATCAGTGTGAATGTATTTTTTCTCTGTACTGATGCAGTTAAACCTTTTTTTTTGTTTTTTAGTTTTTGAATAGGACAGGATGAAAGCAGGACGTCTCTCTCTCTCTGTGTGTGTGGTGTGTGTGTGTGTGTGTGTGTGTGTGTGTGTGTGTGTGTGTGTGTGTATTGATCTATGAGTGAACGGGTCGATGCTTGGTGACTAAAAGCAGGCGTTGGCTGGACAATATGACATTTGCATAAATGTGAGGCCTCGTCTCATTTCATCTGGCCCCTGCATCCCGTCACCCCAGGAGAAAACACACACACACACACACACACACACACACACACACA
>MU551593.1:441880-452106 GCA_024362625.1 Silurus asotus | reverse complement strand
AGAGAGAGAGAGAGAGAGAGAGAGAGGGGGAGAGAGAGAGAGAGAGGGAGAGTTTTGTTATGTAATTAATGGAAATTTAAACTCTACAGTTGTGAAGCTTTGACGTGTTTCTCCTTCACACAAAAAAAGCTCTGATTGTGATTGTGTTTATGATGTAGGTGTCTCGTACACACCCCTGTGAGCGACTCGTTACTATGGAAACGATCACGTATCAGAGCGAGCGCATTAATTTACTGTCCGAGCTGCTGTTCCAGAAAACCATCATCACCTGCGGAGTCAAACTTCAACACCAACATGATGGGAATAAATACTTCATAATGAACTTTCTCCTGATCATCAGCTTCTCCCTCAGATCCCTCACGCCTCTGTTAGAAAAAAAGAACTCAAATCATCGTGGAGGGGGAGGGGCTTAAATCCCAGCACCAACAAGCTGCCACTGCCGGGCCCCTGAGCACGGCCCTTAACCATCAACGGTCTGGATAAGGGAGTCTTCAGTGACTGTATTTACATAATATTGTGCACAGTGCTCTGTGTGTGTGTGTGTGTGTGTGTGTGTGTGTGTGTGTGTGTGTGTGTGTGTGTGTGTGTGTGTGTGTCTGATGCATGGCTAATCAATTACAACACACACATCTGATCTACAGTCTAGGATTTACAGCAACCACACAAAAGCTCACAGCTTCAGTTATTTTTCTCTGCACCTGCAATCAGCAGATGGTGTCCACACACACACACACACACACACACACACACACACACACACACACACACACACACACACACTTGTTCTCTACACTTTCACATCTGTTTGTGGGTTGATGAAGCTCCACTTAACACTGTTTTGTTGATTTGCATATAAATTGTATTAAAAAAGTATAAGAATAAAATCTCTCCGCCTGATAAACACTCACTCTCTCAAACTCTTCTTCATATATATTTATTACACATATATCATTTATATTATTTATACTGTTTTAAAATGTAAATGTTTTGGCACCTCTCATATTTACACCAATCAGGTATCACATTATAACACTGAGTGGTGAAGTGAAGAACACTGATGATCTTCATCGTGGCTCCTGTTAGTGGGTGGATTTATTTATTAGGCAGCAGGTGAACATTTTGTCCTCAAAGTTGATGTTAGGAGCAGAAAAATGGGCGTAAGCATTTGAGCGATTTTGAGAAATTGTGACGTCTAGACGTCTGGGTTGGAGCGTCTCCAAAACTGCAGCTCTCGTGGGGTGTTCCTGGTCTGCAGTGGTCAGTGTCTATCAAAAATTCTCCAAAAAGGTGTGTGTGTGTGTGTGTGTGTGTGTGTGTGTGTGTGTGTGTGTGTGTGTGTGTGTGTGTGTGTGTGTAAATCCTACAGAGACTAAGTGATAAGGAGCAGTCACAGGTCAGAGTGAACCTCAGATGTAAAAGTCTGACCTTGTGTGTGTGTGTGTGTGTGTGTGTGTGTGTGTGTGTGTGTGTGTGTGTGTGAGCAGAGTCACAAGCTGATAAAGCTTATTACCACTGTCATTTTGAAGATCTGTCTCTGTGGAATCTCTCTGTGTTCATAAACGAGACAAAACACAGGACCGGAGCGCCGGAGCGTCTCACTGCAGGAACACACTGATAATAAATGTAAAACAAATCATCTTCTGCTGGACTTGAAGGTTAAAGGCAGCGTGTGTTGTGTGTGTTGTGTGTGTTGTGTGTGAGTGTGTGTGTGTGTGTGTGTGTGTGTGAGTGTGTGTGAGTGAGGGATGAGGGCACTCTTGAAAGCAAGAGCTCTTGAGATGTAAAGAGGGACATTAGGGTGGATAGAGTGAATAATTGAAAGGAAGGAAGCCTTTATTTTCATCCCCATTTTCAGAGAGAGAGAGAGGGAGAGATAGAGAGAGAGGGAGAGAGAAAGGGAGAGAGAGGGAGAGAGAGAGGGAGAGAGGGAGAGAGAGAGAGGGAGAGAGAGAGAGGGAGAGAGATCATTCCCTAATGGCTCCTGAGTTCTGTTTGCGTGTGTGTGTGTGTGTGTGTGTGTGAATGCCAGTAAGGGCAACTCTAGGGCTGGATAAAGTTTTATAATCAGCTTCTTAGAAGTAAAATAAAAAGCTGCTGACGATTTTGTCATAGGTTCAGGTTTAACACTTAGGCTCCGCCCATTTTGATCCACAGCTTTATCCTGGGAGTTTTTTCTCAACTGCGGAAGCTGAGCTACATGCCGCTACATGTCCTTGTCCTCGTGTTGTTCAGAAGTAAGACAGAATTTCAGGTTTCTGCTGATTGGATGAGGCAGGATGAGGCAGGATGAGGCAGGTCGGTGACCCAATGCTTAACCTGGCCATGACCCTGCCTCTAGATCCCATCCTAAACCACCTCCTAGACCAGTCCTAAACCTGCCATTAGACTATACTACTAGACCCGGTCTCTAACCTGCCCATCAGCCCTGACAATAGACCTGCACCTAGACCTGGTCCTAAACTTACACACAGACCCACATTCTTAGTTTTCTTTCATTCTTTGTTTACATTTAACAATTTAGTTTTTAATCAATCAATCAATCAGCTAATTAATTAATTAATTAATAAATATTACTTTTAATAAAAATGTCCTTTCTTTAAAATGCACATAAGCCTGTTAATATATTTGTGGCTATAATCAGATTAATTATGCTGTGTGGGTGTGGTTAATAAAACAACAGGACAAAGGGGTGTGGTCTTGTCAAACAAAACATGTGAAGGAGTGTAGCCTCATTAATCATCTTATGGAAAAGGGGTGTGGCCTGAGTTGGAGGGTGTGGTTTTTAAGATGTCATGTCTGAAGTGGAAGGAGCGTACAGAACGATATGTCTGGACTAAAGCTTCAATACTGAGACTCTCTGACTTTGTTCTCAACCTTCTCTCTCACTCGTTTGGGGTTTATTTTGGTGGTGCATTGTGGGATATGCCAAGCCTCCCGGGGGCACTTTATAATAAGACACCTCGGGCGTGTGATCCATCACCTGCATGACCTGTGTAAAGGACGCTGTTCACTTCCTGCTCGCTCCACACTGCAGTCAGGACACAACAGTACATCAGAGTTCAGCACTTCATCTTCATCATCACATGAAACTAACACAATCACCTGCTTGCATATGTTTTAGCACCCCATCTTCATTCAGTCATTTTATTCCATTCATCTGCTCTTCAGAAATGTTCCAGATCTATCAGATAGCATGGAGATCTTCTAGATACAACATTCTTCCAACAATTTTACAGGTTTTGGACTCAGATCTCGTTTTTAAAATTACACACACCGATCTTCTTGTCCTGAAGCAGTTCCTTCATTGACCAGGATTTGCATTTTAGAACGTTATTCTGCATCTCCAGATGCCTGCAGGGATTGTGCCAGACCAGACTGATATGGATATTTGGATGGACACATGATTTGGATGAGAAATTACTTGTTTTTTGTGCCAAACCTTTTTTTTATTTTTTAGAAGTTCTACATTAAACTTACCAGATCATAACACATTTCTCCACATGGTCTGGGGGGATGTAGATGAGCTTGGATTTGGATTGGACAGCTTTGTTAGCTGAGCTTTCTTGTCTTTATTGTTGCTGTTTGTTTCTTGTTTTCTTGTTGTTCTAAAAGTAAAGTTGGAAAAATGATGTAAAAGATGAAGATAAAAAAAAAATAAACGAAAAAAGCTTGAAATTGCTTAAAGTTGAAGCTTTATGAACCAGTGGCGTTTTTTTAAGGCAGCGCGACATCTAGCGGACATCTGGAATTATTACAGCTTATAAACTCCACACAAACACAACTTCACTTCTTTCATCAATCCATTATTTTCTCATTGACATTCTTTTTCTCATATTTCACTTTGATGCTTACATGTGACATTTTAAAACACGAGATTTATTAGGAAACATACAAATAAAAAAGATATGCTAGCATGGGAGACAGACAGACAGACAGACAGACAGACAGACAGACAGACAGACAGACAGGTCCTTCACCAGAAGATTTTCAGCACATTATTCAAATACCAACACTCACTTTTAAACAGAACGATGGCAAATGTCCTGCATTTCTGCAAAAATTGTTTTAAAGTATAGAAAATCTCCAGAAAATCCAATAATAATCATTTAAAAACAGAAATGTGCGCCGTGGTAATGCAGACCAAAGAGGAGCTAACATCATGATGTTCACCACTTATAGGCCCCTACAGTTCAGAGAGGCTCAGTTCTTTTCCAGATGATCTTCATCATCAACTTGTTTCAGCAGCGGAGTGAAGCTCAGGGCCACCAGACTCCTCTATCTTCAGTGTTGTGTTGGATAATGTGGTTTCTAGTGGTTTGGTGGAACAGGTTTCTGTTGAGATGTATATGAAGTGTTTTGTTGGGTTGATTTTTGGTCCATGTTGGTTATCAGTCTGTGTGGAGAGTTTTGTGTGAAATTGTTGCTTCAGTTATGACCAGTGTTTGATAGCAATCGAAGAAAATTGTCATTTCCCTCAGAAAGCCAGTTGTCATTTATGCTACTGCAGTAAGCGTGCACGACAGACAGACAGACAGACAGACAGGTCCTTCACCAAAAGATTTTCAGCACATTATTCAAATACCAACACTCACTTTTAAACAGAACGATGGCAAATGTCCTGCATTTCTGCAAACATTGTTTTAAAGTATAGAAAATCTCCAGAAAATCTGTAATTTTCCTCAGAAGCCAGTTGTCATTTATGCTACTGCAGTAAGCGTGCACTAGGAGGCGCTGTTGTATTTCTTTTGACGTCGTTTCACTCCTCGATTCCTCGTACACACACACACACACACACACACGCACGCACGCACACACACCAATTAATCCAGTTAAATTTTTATGACAAATTTAAATATGGCTCTAAAAGCTAGTTTTAAAATATTATTTATAATAAATAATTTCACAAACTACTTACACTACAATCAAAAACATCATTTACTGAACCTGACACGTTTATTTACATGTTTTATGTTTATGTTTGTACCTGCTAATCCACTTTCAATTTGCAAATGGATGCTAAAGTTACGTGTTCTAGTTTTTTCTGGATTTATTAAATCAGTTACAGTTTTACAGTCAATTATTTAATCAAGTTTTTATGTTAATTACAGCAATAATCTCATTTCTCCTTTATTTTAAATCATTTTGCATTTTCATGTTGAAATGTATTTTTAAAAAACTCTTATTTATGATCCTTTTTACTGACGTGGACTCTCTCTGCGCTGTGGAGTGCATAAGTATCGGCACTTTAAAATCTCAAGAGGTTTCAGGGTTTTTTATAGAAATTATGTGGAACTGAAGCTGTACTTTTGTCTTTTAGAAAAATAAAAGGTTGTGAAAGTGGCAACAAATCCGAGGAGTGAGAAAAAGCACAAATTACAATTATGGCATTTGGAAGATGCCTTTATACAGAGTGACATTTATCTCCTTCATACAACTGAGCAGCTATGGGATTAGGGGCCTCGTTCAGGGGCCCAGGAATGGAAATTTGTAGGCATTGGGATTTGAACCAAAATCCAACTCCTTAAACACTAATCTATTAAATTCTATTCAATTTAATCAGTAACAATGAACAGTTGTGTAAAGAAGTTGTATAAAGTAATGTAGGAGTTTAGTGTCTATAAGTTTGTTTATTATAATTGTGAGTTTATCTCTATAGAGTGGTCGAGTGGTGACTGTGGTGAAGGAAAAACTTCTGAGACTTCATGAGGAACACCGAATGTCCATTCATTACTGTTCCATTAATGTTGAGGTGCACTGTTCAGTGATTTACACTTTCATTTAGAGCTGTTAATGCAAACTGTTTATTGCATCCACTTTATTTCCATCTTCAGAATTTCAGTTTATATCTGCAGTACATGCTGAAGACCATCTCGGTCCTCACAAAGCTCATGGTGAACTGATCCCAGGACAAAATTACAAACAAAATTGTTTAAGATTGTTCTCAGTTGCTGGACTGAGGCTCTGGAATGAGTTGCTGCTCCACTAATATGATGAGTTTCTGGCGCTGCTGCGTTCGGACGCCGTCTTGGTCACTCAGATTGTGCTTTCAATCGACTTTTACTTTCTTTTTATACACAGAGAACATCTGCACTGGTCATTTACAACTTTGGAATTATTATCTAATATATATTCTTATATCTTCTCTTCTTTTCTTTTATATTTATAGTTTCATCTAATACACAGTGGCTGTGAGTGGCTGTCAGATTTATTGTATTCAGGATAAAGCTACAATTTTGACAAATAAAAAACTTTTGAATCTATAAGTCAAATTATATATAAGACATTTATTTGCATTTTAGATGATAATTCAGTATAAAATCTCTATTGTATGGTTTTTTTTTGTGTGTGTGTGTGTGTTTGTGTGTTTGTGTGTGTGTGTGTGTGTGTGTGTGTGTGTGTGTATGATCGAATGTATTTCACTCACATGGTTATTTGTTTAATTCTTACATACAAATGTAACTGATTCTACAAATGGTCTCCGAATTCCAGCATTATTACATGTATTATATACAATATATATATATATTTTACAGTTCAGAACATATTGTATCTTAGAGTGGTACTGTGTGTGTGTGTGTGTGTGTGTGTGTGTGTGTGTGTGTGTGTGTGTGTGTGTGTGGTGTGTGTGTGTCTGTGTGTGTGTGTGTAATACGATGTTCACACTTCCAGGTGCCTCAGTGGGAGCGGGATTGAATTACAGCCGGTAGCTCTGTGACGAGTCCCGGGAGAAACGGCACAATCCAATCACCTGTTCACCTAAATGAAAAGAGAGAGAGAGTGTGTGTGTGTGTGTGTGTGTGAGAGAGAGAGAGAGAGAGAGAGAGAGAGGTCGAGCCCTGATGGAGGTTGATAAGAAAGAGATAGATGGAAGCAGAGACGAGAGCAAGAAAGAAAAATGTCCTACACACCATGCTTCTGATCTGCCCTGTGTGTGTGTGTGTGTGTGTGTGTGTGTGTGTGTGTGTGTATATGATGTAATAGCTATAGTAGTTTATTTGTGTGTGTGTGTGTGCATGTGTGCCTTCAGTGCATACTTAAACACACATACACTGATATACCTTCTATCACAGATAGTGTGTGTGTGTGTGTGTGTGTGTGTGTGTGTGTGGAGAAAAGAAAAATACATAAAGTAAGGAAGAGAATGAACACACACTCCAACACACCTTAACACACCCGACCAAACACCCCACAACATTAACCAAAACACCCACACCAAACCCAACCACACTCAACAAAACACCCCACAATACTCACCAAAACACCCCAACACACCCGCCCAAACACCCAAACACACTCACCAAAACACTTCTCGTGTTTAAGTCTTTTATGTTTCATTTCTTTGATTGGGTCTCCTGGTTAAAGTTCTCTCGGTTCAGTCCCTTTTAATGAGTCTCCTTGTTTGAGTCTCGTGGGATGAGTCTCGTGCGATGAGTCTCGTGCGATGAGTCTCGTGCGATGAGTCTCGTGGGATGAGTCTCGTGCGATGAGTCTCGTGGTTAGTTGAGTAATAGAGATTCAGAAAGAAAGATAACAGTAAAAGTGTCAGAATGCAGTGAGAATGAAATTGTTACTAATGAACGCTGTGTTCAGATTGGATTGTGTGAGAGCTGAAGGACGTGGGAGGATTAACACGTTATCGTGTTTACAGAACTGGGGTAAGTAGATGAGGAGTTTGAAGGATTGTTCTTAATCTTAGTCTTGCTCTGTACGTTTCCCTCGAGCAGTGAGAAGTTCAGCTCCGACTTCACTGCTGTTGGAAGAGCTGCTTCCTCCCTGGAGAAACGATACGTAACCATGAAGCTGAACACAGAGGAAGTGTGTGTTTGAGTGTGTGTGTGTGTGTGTGTGTGTGTGTGTGTGAGTGTGTAAGTGTGTGTTTGAGTGTGTGTTTGAGTGTGTGTGTGTGTGTGTGTGTGTGTGCGTGTGTGGTGTGTGTGAGTGTGTAAGTGTGTGAGTGTGTAAGTGTGTGTTTTTTGGCATCCCTTGAGACCAGCAGTCAAGTCCCTCAGTGGGGTGGCACCATTTCATCTCCATGACGACAGCCCAAGCCAGTTGCTTCACTTCACTCTTTTTTTCACTGCTGGAATGAAGGGTTTGTCATCTCCAGTGGCGCGACACGTCAGCAGCCATGAACATCACGTTAATGACATCTCTGTTAGCATTGACGCCTGTTGCCATGACAACGAGGAATGTAGGCAACCTAAGGTGAAAGAAGTATGTGGATAAAATAAATATATAAATATAAGATGTAATCGTAATAAGTTCCTCAGCAGGGACGAGCAGGAACCCAGACTGCAGCCTGAAATGCTGAATCTTTAACTCAAGAAAACTGTTTATTAATTAAAGCTCTTCTTCTATTCTGCACAAAGTATTGGCCCCCTCACCGCTGTCCCTCAGGTTCTGAAGAGTATTGGTGTGTGATGATTTGTTTTAGTGTTTGATGGAGAAGGTTAGTGTTTAATAGTTTGTTTTTGTTTTTCATAGAGTTGAATAGAGAAGGTTGTGTTTGATAGAGGGAGTCAGTGTTTAATGGGAAAGGTCAGTGTTTGAAAGGGATGGTTGTTGTTCAATTGAGAAGTTTGGTGATTATTGGAGAAGGTTGATGTTTGATATAGAAGGTTGGTGTGTGATGGAGAAGGTGTGTTATTGTGTAATTAAGAAGGTAGGTGTTTTATTACGAATGTTGGTGTTTGATGGAGAAGGTAAGTGTTTGATAGAGAAGGTTTGTGTTTGATGGAGAAGGTTGTGTTTGTTAAAGAAGGTTGGTGTGTGATGGAGAAGGTGTGTTATTGATGGAGAATTTATGTGTTTCATAGTGTTGGTTGAGATGGTTGGTGTTTAATGGAGATGGTTGGTGTTTATTAAGGATAGTTGGTGTTTGATTAAGAATCTTGGTTGCATGATAGAACAGATTGGTGTTTGATAGAGATGGATGGTGGTTAGTGTTAAAGGGAGAATTTTGGTGTTTGATAGGAATGGTCTGTGTTATATAGAGAAGGTTGGTGTTTAATGGAGAAGGTTGGTGTTTTCTGGAGAAGGTGGGTGTTTATTAAGGATGGTTGGTGTTTAATAAAGAATTTCCATGTTTAATGGAGAAGGTTGGTGTTTTCTGGAGAAGGTGGGTGTTTATTAGTGATGGTTGGTGTTTAATAGAGAATTTCCATGTTTAATGGAGAAGCTCGGTGTTTGGTAAAGTATTATTGGAATTGATGTTGCCGTTGTTGATTTACTGTGATCATTAATTCACACAATGTTCTTAATGTGGACTCTCTGACAGTAAATTGGCTTGGTAACGATCGAGCCAAGTGGGTTTTCCTTCTTTCTTTTTCATCAAAAGTTTTTTTATGAGCTAGCATGCTAACTAGATAACATAGCTTGACAAATAAGTGTTTTTTATATATAGCCTCTGAAACTCGATCAATAAGAAGGCCAAGTGGCTGAGGGCAGGTAAAAAATGATATTGGACCAAAGCCTGGATGAAAGTTCTGTAGCCTAATGAGTTTAAAAGCAGCAGTAGCAGCGAGCGATGGGATTGAAGTCGTTCTGGTGATGGTGCAGCTTTTAGAAAACTTGGCTCCAAGCCAGAGGTCAAAGATCAGTGGCGTACATTAGTCTGATAAAGTCGAGGTAAATTTGTGTCCGTTTAATTGGCGCTTCCTTCAGTCCCACGTCCCCGAGCTCCTTAAACGAGTTTACATAATAAATACCGCCGTTAATGCGTTTTCCTTTAATCCAATCTGACCTTTTACATCCGATTGAATAAACCAGCAGTGACTTTTTCCTCACGGAGAAAATATCCACTTCCTACTGCACTTTACATTCACTGCTAAAGTCCACATCAGTGTGAAGAGACACAACTGTGCAAATGCTCAATAATGACCATGTGATCAGTGTACAATTACTATTAATGTTTATTTACCCCACACTGATCTTCTGACACACATCAAGTTTGGTGTTTAATGGGGTGTTTGTTGGTGTTTGATGGGGGTTTTCCTTGTTTAATGTGTTGTTTGGTGCAGCGTGTCAGTGTTTGATGGAGTGTTTTATGTTTAACCCGTTGTTTGGTGCAGTGTGTTGGTGTTTATTAGAGTGTTCTGATGTTTAATGGAGTGTTTGATGGGCTGTTTTCATGTTTAATGGATGTTGGTGTTTGGTGCAGTGTGGCTGTGTTTGATGGAGTGTTCTGATGTTTAATGGGGTGTTTGGTGCAGTGTTTTGGTGTTTTG
>MU551593.1:421880-434380 GCA_024362625.1 Silurus asotus | reverse complement strand
TCTGAGGTCCTGCTCTACTAATGCACATCAATCTGTGCTCAGGGGGTTTTATAGCGGTTTTATAAAGTCTCCCTCTGTAATCACAGCACAACATCATTCCACAAGTTTCTGAAGAATTTTTTATTTCCACAATCAGTTTTTTGCTGATATGTTTATATAAACTTCTCAGAAGTGGAATTTTTACGATGCGATCGTTAAACGTCTTCCGGAGCTGATTTTGTTTAAGATTTTATAGTTTTGAGAGTCTTGTGTTTTTTTTTTTTTGAAGTCGAGATGATTGGAATTGAAAGCAACGCTGAGTTGATAAGCTGCTCTGCAGATGTGATTTATTCACGCTGTCAGAAATAACGGAGGAAAAAAAGCAAAACAAAGCCGCGTCTGCCGGGGAGCCGAGCGGCGTAAGCGAGCCGCTTCGGGTGATTCATAATCCGTATCGACTCGAGCGTTTATGCATTATTCCTCTTCATGGAGAAGCATTAAACACAAATGGCCGAGCTGAACATTTCCATCACGGGCGCGTCTGACAGCAGCTCGATGCTAAGAGCGTTGAGTAAAGCGCAGAGAGAAGCTCCATCGACTCAGAGCTCCATCGACTCAGAGCTCCATCGACTCAGAGCTCCATCGACTCAGAGCTCCTCTCCGCCTCCGAAACACTTTTATTACTGACCATCTCGTCGTAAACACGAGGAGCACTGAGCTCTAATGGCCGCATGTTTTAAAGGCTTTTTAACTTCAGTTTATTTCTCCACATTAACCGTCAGTACAAACCTGAGCACCGTCAACTCGCTCTGTAATCACTACAGGAGATAGAAACCTCAGTGTGTGTGTGTGTGTGTGTGTGTGTGTGTGTGTGTGTGTGTGTGTGTGTGGAAAATGATCAAGAAGTTATTGATATGATATTTCTGTGTAACTGCACGTCCTCAGTGTTTTATAGCTTTTACACCACTAAAGAAACAAAACGTTATTTATTCACGTCTTCATTATAATAATCTTTATAAATGTTCCTTAAACACTATTTTTAAAATGTAACTATGTAGGGGGGGGGGGGGGGGGGGGGGGGGGGGGGTGTATTAGAAGGGGGGGGGGGGGGGAGTGGGCGGGGACAGGGTGATCTGTAATTTGCATATTCAATTATTCACAGACTTCAGACTTCAGCACAACAAAATCAGATGTAAATCAGCTCAACACACAGATAATGTGTGTGTGTGTGTGTGTGTGTGTGTATCATGTTGTCTTGTATTATGTGTTGTGTTGTGTCATGTATTGTATAGTGTTTTTTTGTGTCATATTGTGTTGTTTTGTGTCGTATTGTGTTGTGTTTTATTGTGTTGTGTTGTATTGTATTGTGTCGTATTGTGTTGGATTGTGTTGGATTGTATCGTGTTGTATTGTGTTGTGTTGTATTGTATTGTGTTGTTTTGTGTTGTGTTGTATTGTATTGTGTTGTTTTGTGTCATATTGTGTTGTTTTGTATCGTGTTGTATTGTGTTGTGTTGTATTGTGTTGTGTTGTGTTGTATTGAATTGTGTTGTTTTGTGTTGTGTTGTTTTGTGTCATATTGTGTTGTGTTGTGTTGTGTTGTGTTGTATTGTGTTGTGTTGTATTGTGTTGTTTTGTGTCATATTGTGTTGGATTGTATTGTGTTGTATTGTGTTGTGTTGTATTGTGTTGTGTTGTGTTGTATTGTATTGTGTTGTTTTGTGTTGTGTTGTATTGTATTGTGTTGTTTTGTGCCATATTGTGTTGTGTTGTATTGTATTGCGGTGTTTTGTGTAGTGTTGTATTGTGTCGTATTGTGTTGTATTGTATTAGCTCATATTGTTTTGTGATGTATTGTGTTGTGTTGTATTGTATAATGTATTTTTTGTCGTGTTGTGTTGTGTCGTATTATATTGTATCGTGTTGTATCGTGTTGTATCGTGTTGTGTTGTGTCGTGTTTTATTGTGTTGTGTTGTGTCGTGTTTTATTGTGTTGTGTTGTGTCGTGTTTTATTGTGTTGTGTTGTGTATCTCAGTGTCTATTAATACAAAATGGTTTACAAATCGGTGAACATTGTTTTTCTGTCGTTTCTCTGCTTATCAGCTCGACTGTTCACAGCAGCTAATTATACACGAGTTATCAGAAAATCAGCTAACACACACACACACACACACACACACACACACACACACACACACACAAAACATGTTTGTCTGTGTGATAGTGTTTAACCTTTAAACCAGAAGCTGATGTGACAAAAAGCGAGTATTGATCAGACTGCACTGTTTATCAGTTTCGCTAATTAGTGATATTATTAGCTTGACTTTTGCTGAGCTGCGCCCTGTGTGTGTGTGTGTGTGTGTGTGTGTGTGTGTGTGTGTGTGTGTGTGTGTGTGTGTGTGTGTGTGTGTGTGGCTACTGTCAGTATGTATTTATAACTAGTTTGCAATAGGTGATCATCTAATCATTATGTCCTACAGAAGATCGTACACTAGCGAGACTGCAGCTGTAATGAAGCTCTAATGCGCCAGTTTTCGGTAAAACCGCATCGTTTTCACCTCATTTTCATGACGTTTTCTGTTAAACACCTCGTGTTTGCTCTGAGTTTCGGAATTGCTGAATTTCTAGCTTAGTGTGTAATGTATTGAATCAGACTCGGAGGTACAGCATGTGTGTGTGTGTGTGTGTGTGTGTGTGTGTGTGTGTGTGTGTGTGTGTGTGTGTGTGGTCTCTTCATTGCGCACTTTCCTGGGAACAGTTACCATCAGAGAGATGAAGGAACAGGTAGGAACAGGGAGGAACAGGGAGGAACAGGGAGATGTTCTAGCATGAGTGCACCCATAACACTTCCACACCATCAGGTGCACTAACATCTGAATGGTTCTGAAAGATAAAATGATTACAGCTTTCTTTACGTTGCCCAAAATGTCTAGAAGTCTGTTTGTAATTTCTTGTTTTTTTTCTTAATATTTCTTGCTATATATTCTTAAATCCCCCCATTCCCCAGACCCCAGTGATCTTCTCAAGTGTTCCCACTATCTGGTGCAGGGTCTCGTGATCAGAGGTAGGCATTTAGCAGCTGCCCGCATCCAGAGCAACTCACATTTATCTTATTTATACAACTGACAGTTACAGGGTGAAGGGCCTTGCTCAGGGGCCCAGGAGTGGAAGCATGGTGAGACTGAAGCTCATGACTTTTGAATGCAAAATCCAAAGGTTTAGGATGTTTAGGATGTTCTTGATTTTTACGATGTTCCTGATGTTTAGTTGAGGATGTCTCATTCTCCTCATGAAGCTGAGATCTCTTGTCTTTCTGTGAAGTATCTGAGGACTTGTTGCCTGGTTGCTCCATACTCCTGCTTCTCTTGTACTTCCCTTTACTGTTTACTTCGAGGTTCTCCTTTACATGACCTGAGAAGTTTCCTGTACTGTACACTCTTGGTGCTGTCTGGACTCGGATTGTGGGTTTCCTCGTATCTCTCTGATTAATTGGGAAAAACTTTCCCTGTTTTTTCTGCTGCTTCTGAAGCTCATGAGCTCATAATTCAGCACCAGGTTTGTTTGGAGTCAATCCCTGGTGCATTCGGGACCACAAAAAAATCCATATTCTGGGAGTTGGTGTGAAAGAGTGATGAGTGGCGTCAGGGTGGAGCGAGTGATTAATGAAAGGCAGAACTATGCTTTCATTCACACTATAAACACACACTCAGCATTTAAACAAGCCATCGCTTCCTTTCTCGTGTCCCAGAACTCGAGTACGAGGAGAAAACAGTTTTTTATTGAGAGAAAATAACGTGCATTTAAACATCAGCATGTGAGTAACATCTGCCCCAGGATCCTGCCTTCTTCTGTTGGAGTCGGCTGTGGACACCTGACCATATTTGTGCTTCTTATTCGAATATCCCATTCCTCATTTAGTCTCCATTCATTGTTATGAGCTCCGCTCTTCTGGGAAGATGTTCCACTAGATTTCTGTGGAGATTCATGCAGCTACAAGGGTGTTAGTAAAGTCAGGTACTGATGTAGCTGAGAAGGTGAGGAGACCTGGGGTGCAGTCAGCATTCACATTCATTCATGTTCAGTAGAGTTGAAGGTCTACAGCAGGAGATCTTTCACATTTTCCAACCCATGGAAAGCAGATCTTAATGGAGCTGGCTTTGTGCACAGAAGCAGTGTCATGCTGGAACATGTTTGGATCTCCTAGTTCAAGGGAAAAGGAAATTTCATGCTCATGCGTCCAAAGACGTCCTGAACATCAGCACCACATATGGCTGGAAAATACTTTTCCGTACTAACAGTCTTTTTTATACTAACGAGCCGTTACTATGGAAACGATAATGGATCAGAAAGAGAGCGTGAATATTAAAACTGCACTACTGTTGTCTCATTAATCAACACCTTGTGAGTGTGAGTTCCCTCGGTTGTGCTCAGAGACGAACAAAGCTGAAACTGAAACAAATCATTAGCTGCGTATCAGATGATGTCAGACATTCACAGTTTACACGACGTTTATCAGCTGCACTCAGACTCCATTTCATCTGTGTTTAAACTCGTTCACTTCATCACTACTTCATTCTTCTGAGATTAGGGAGCGCACACACACACACACACACACACACACACACACACACACACACACACACACGCATGTCCCACGTATCGGTCAGATGTGAGATCAGCAGCAGGACATGTGAAAGCTTCAGCAGCTCAGATGGAAGAAGAACTGCTACTGTTGTTGGAAAGGTACAGTTTATGGTGCACCATGTGGACACCTACAGGTTCTGTGATCCGTTTCTTCATCTGCAGGTTCTGTGCACCACCTGGTCTGGTGCAGGTTCTGATGATCACCAGCTCCAACATCTGCAACAAATTTTTTTGTTAAATGTCTAATAATTTCAGGACTCAAGTGAAATCAGTTCAGGTTTTTTTTTTATCATTTTAGAAATAAAGTTCAGAACAAATCAAGTTCTAACAAAACCTGGATATATTTATTATTCATACAATGAGAGAAAAGGTGTGTGTGTGTGTGTGTGTGTGTGTGTGTGTGTGTGTGTGTGTGTGTCTGTGTGTGTGTGTGTGTCTGTGTGTGTGTGTGTGTTTGCCCGCTACAGCGAGTGCAGATTTATTTCGAGGCAACCTGAATCCTAATGAAATCTTGAGAAATGTGTTGCTGAGCACCGCACCCTAATTAAAGACTCTGTGTGTGTGAGTGTGTGTGTGTGTGTGTGTGTGTGTGTGTGTGTGTGTGTGTGTGTGTGTGAGAAAGCTTGGTGGACATGAAGGAGCTGATTAATCAGTGAGGTGGTTGTGTGTGGATTACAGTAGACTGCAGTGGATAACCAGAGGAAGGGATCGATGAAGGAGGTCCAGGTTCCCGTGTGCACTTCACTCTGTCCATTCACTGCATTATAGAGTAGGAGAGCGAGAGAGAGAGAGAGAGTGAGGGAGGGAGGGAGAGAGAGAGATGGAGAGAGAGAGAGATGGAGAGCGAGCGAGAGAGAGAGAGAGAGAGAGTGGTGGACATGAAGGAGCTGATTAATCAGTGAGGTGGTTGTGTGTGGATTACAGTAGACTGCAGTGGATAACCAGAGGAAGGGATCGATGAAGGAGGTCCAGGTTCCCGTGTGCACTTCACTCTGTCCATTCACTGCATTATAGAGTAGGAGAGCGAGAGAGAGAGAGAGAGTGAGGGAGGGAGGGAGAGAGAGAGATGGAGAGAGAGAGAGATGGAGAGCGAGCGAGAGAGAGAGAGAAAGAGAGAGAGAGGAAGGAAGGGAGGGAGGAGGGAGAAGATTAAATGGAATGGAAAAAACAGGATGGAATCTTGGATAAAAAGAAGAAGAAGCAAGCAGAGAAAATATTGGGTAGAATTTGTGCGGAACAGAATATCAGCTCCATATGGCTCGCGCTTCAGTACAGCGTTTACAATCAGAAACAATCCAAGTCAGGAGGTGAAGACCAATAATTCATGTTTTTCTTATTTCTCATAATATCTTCAAGTATATTTGTCCCATGTGGGCGTGGTCTATCCAGCACTTTCTGATCCAGGTGGAGGTGTGAGGTGTTCCAGGATATTAGTGTAGATGTGGAGGTGAAGAAGGTCCCGAGGTGGATGAATGTTACCATGGTTACAGGTGTTTAAATGGGAAGTTGTAGCTCAATTATTAGGATGTTGGATCAGAAAGTAAAGTCCCACCACTATTAATCTGCCCCTGCTGGGCCCTTGGGCAAGGCCCTTAACCCTCAACTGCTCAGTTGTATAAATGAGATAAGCTCTGGATGAGGGCATCTGCCAAATGTTATAAATGTAAATTTTATAAGCAGCACATTCATTTAGAACGCTGACTCAGCAAACACAAACTACCGCTCTGAACTCACGCTGAAACTTCCAGCCAATCACAATCCACCGTTCACACTGACCAGGGAATAATCCAGTATGTGGCTCATAGTTCTATCGCTGAATCTGTTTAATCCGCTAATGAAACAGGAACTCCTCCACTCGTCTGACACGTTCCTCTCCAGAGCTGATGAGTGATGCTTTTCAAATCACCAATGAGCCCTGACTTGAGCACAGAGATGTCAATACCGGCACATTAAACCCAGAACAAAAAGACGCCTGAAAGCGAGTCTCTGTGTGAAACACGTCTGTGTGCCACGAATTAAAATATTTCATTTCTTTTATTTTATTTGAGAGAATTTCCGGGTTCAGCAGTTTCTCCTTCCTCATTAAAGAAATGGAGGCACTCAAAGAAAACAAGCCGTAAATTTTTCATTGCTCCTAAAAAACGACCTCATTTTACCAAGAAACGTAATGTAGCCGTGTTTTCACGGAGGATTTCACGCTGACGTCACAGACGCCGCTCTGAAATGTCAGACGATGGAGACGTGTGTCGCGCGGCTCTTCCTCTGGAGAGAAGTTGTTTATCTGGATTTTGTCAATCACACAAATCCTCCCTGCATCCGTAAACATCTCAGACAGATAGAAAATAGTGACATTCTGCGCTGCATGCTTTCAAACGTAGGACCACTTCCTGTGACGAGGTTTTATAAATCAGCAAACCGACGTGTTCTGTGTGTAACTGTTTCTGACCAATAAGAACAAATCTTACTGAATATTCATTTTAGGCAGAAAATAAAGTTTTGTGTACAAACCGTTTCTATGCTGTGATGTCAAATCTGACTGACTCTTGTTATGGAATCATTTATTCAGATATGGAAGTTAAAATTGCCTCTTTTTTGTATCTCCTGCATGGTGAAGATAAAAGTTTGACCCTGAAGCTCAATTGTGGTAACTGGTAAATTCCCATGTAAAAAAGCAGCAAAACACAATTTCTGTGATCTCCCACTGGTGAACACGTCATCCTTCTGAAGCTTTTTCAAGAAGAAGATGAAGATCTGCCTCACGAATCCATTCGTAGTATTAGTTGATGCATGAGGGGGCCTCAGAACGTTTGAAGACTCGCTCTGTTTAAAAAAAAGTACTTTATTTATTTTACATTTCCACACAATCACCTTCAAAACAGTCATAATAGCTCCAGTGTTCTTCTGGAACGTGTTCTTGAAGTCAAATCTCTACCTCGGTGTCAAAACGCTGACTTTTGCGCTGCATCTTCATCTTCAGGAGAGGGCGAAGTCCACAGGAGGCATATCTGGTGAGTAGTGTGGGTGTGGAAGTGAGATTGTGTGAAATGTTCTCTGAGGATCATCATGGACTAGTTGCTGAATGATTTTGACCTTTTCGGGAGGTTGAGCTCGTCAAAGGTTTTTCTGCTCACTCTTGAAAAACATCTCGAATGACTTGTCACAGCGTCACCATATTTCACGCGAAACATTTTTGTGGCAGATTTTCCCAATTCCGTGTGGAATTTCACATTTGCTTGTTGTTCAAACTCGCTGTTCGTGATGAAATTGCAGACGTGGGAAACCATGTTACATTAATCTCCAAAACTTTGACACCACATCTGAGTAAATTTCCATGTTAAAACACACTAAAGTTGAAAACAGGATTCTGTGGGTTCTGTGATCCAGAATCCTGTTAAAGGTAATGTATTTGGACATACAGTGTTAATCACAACAAGCTAGCATGACTTAGCGTTATGCTCATTCTGTCAGAAACACAGAGAGCACGGGTTTCAACACTAACAGGTCGATACATACAGCACTGTGAGGTGATGACACTTTTCTAGTGTATGTGCTTAGCATTTAAAAAACATTTTCCATGTGACCACCTGCAGCGTGTACAAGACTCCGACATTTCCTTCACCTCAGCTGACTGGGTGAGCACTGAGACACAGGAGAGAGGTGTGTGTGTGTGAGTGTGTGTGTGTGTGTGTGTGTGTGTGAGTGTAGATGTAGAAGTGTAGATGAAGGACGTCCTCAGTCTTTAAATACACTAACACACCCCTAAACCCTGGTTTCTAAGCTCTTTATTTGTTTTGCTAATTGCTCCAGACTGTAACAGACCTCATAAACACAAGCGTTTCTGACATCATCTGATCTTTACTCTGTGCTTTTGTTCAGTGTTTGCAGTAAAATTACTCTCAGTTCCACATGAGATCATTTACTAAAATTAGCATCATCTGCTCACAAAAGCTTCAACAGAAACATCAGATCATTAAAGAGCCGAGAGGAGACGGGCATCGGGTCAACATCGGGTTCTTCTAAAGGTTCTGGGATAATGTGAAAGGGATGATGAAACACCTGAGTGTGAGTCCACCCTTTTTGCTGTCAGCTGTGTAAAGACAGGAATTGAAACACTTCCAAAAGAAGGACTAGAAGAAAGACGAGTGAAAAAATGGAAAAAAGACAAGACTAACAAAATCAAGACCAATAAAACCAACACTGAGTTCAGACAGACTAGCAACAAAATAATAGTTAGCAGAAGTGAGAAGACAGACGAAGGAAGACTAAAGTAAGTAACGTCTACCACAGACAAGATTAAAAAAAGACAGATGAAGAAAGATGAGGGTAGTAAAGAGAAGAATATTAAAAGAAAAACATGAAGAAAAGACTCATGATAACAAACCCGTTAAAGACAGGACCACAGAAGAAAAGATTATTTAGATAAGTAACGACGTGTGAACACTGATGGATGAAGAACATAAATCATGTAAACGAGGTCACGTGTGTGTTGTGAGTTCCAGTCTGGAGTTTCTTCATCATTTATTCCTCTCTAAATGTTCTGCTTGATGTTGAACTGATGCTGAACTGTATGTTGTGATCAGTAGATTCACCAAGCACCAAAACAGAGTTTAAAACAGCATGCATGCACAGTCACAGGGAACACCGACCTTCATAAGTGCTGTGTACATCAGGAGCTGGTGCTCTTCTGACCACATGTGATTACCACATCTGCATTTTCATTATTGACCACAAGTTAGAACAAAAGGTAAAGTGAAATTCGGCACATCTGGAGAAATGTGAAGTCGAGTCAGGATGGGCAAAGGGAATTCTTGGGAGGAAGGTCAAGGCCGTTAAAGACTTAAAAAGACAAGACTAAAATGTAGGGTTTGATAATAAAGACTAGGAATAATTTGATTAGCAAAGATACATTTTCTCTTTAGAGGGTTTCCTTTGGGTTCTCTGGTTTCCTCCAAACACAAAAATACCAGAAGATCCTAAATATACCAGGAAATTGTAGCTTACTTGTTAACATGTTGGATTTCTGATTTGAAAGTTCTGAGGTCAACACCACCAAGCTGTACCAGTTGGGCCCCTAAACAAGGCCCTTAAGTGAGACAATTGTAAGTTGCTCTGCAGAAGGACATCTGCTAAATGCTATAAATGTAAATGCTATTTCTCTGTATTCGTTTCAGTTGGTTCTGAGCTTTGAAGCTGTGTATGCGTTCTGCACTGTGATGAACTGCCCTGCCATTGAGGATGTTTTCCTGCCTTGTGTCTGGGACAAACCAGGATCCACCGTGACACTAACAAGGATAAAGTGCTTACTGAAGATGAACGATGTCAAGACTGAAAAAGACGACAGGTACGAAAGGACAAAATATGAAGGTCAACATTTGATGTGAGAGTACTGTGTGTTCTGTCATGGTTAATCCACAGTAACAAATAATATCAGTTTAAATAAAAAGGTCCATTTCAGGTGGAAGCTACACTTTGTTTTTAGGTTGTTAAATGATTTAAGGTAATGCACATTCGATAAAACTGCAAGAGTCATCAAAAAAAATCTTCTATATATTTATTATTCAAAGGGCCACGAGCAGATGCTTTTAAAAGTTCTGAAAAGTGTCTGTGCTAAGTCAGAGTTCATGCTAGCCCTGCGCGAGTGCCTCGGCTCAATGACCCGGCTGTTTCCAAACATCTGGTTTCGAGTTCTTGCAATTCCCCTAAGCACAGATGGCATTCGTTCAGCGGATGTGAGAAGGACGAACAAAGTGTGTGTGCCAGCAGTGCCGCCAAATGTCAGCCGAAATGTCAAGGCAGTGAGAGGCCACGAGCAGAAAAACTTCATAACATCAGCAAACATGAATCCACTCACAAGCGAGCTCGGCTGAAAACGAGGAAATGAGCCGGGAGGTCAGGCTGTAAATACGCCGGGGCGCTGCATTATGACAAATGGACACTTTGTTTAAACAAAAAATGCAAAACACGGCCTGATTATGTATTACTGCTGTCCAGGGTGCTGAAAAAGTCTCGTGGGTTTTCTGAAATCCATATTTATATAACAGATTTCATAATATTTGTAAAATAAATAAAAGACTAGTGGTAGAGTTTTTTTTACGGTACCTGTACATCATTTTTTATCTTTTTAAAAAAGGATTTTCCCAGCGTGTCATTTTTTTGGTTGATTTTCGGGACTAGCAGTGTGTGTGTGGGTTCCTGCGGTTCTTCATTACGCCTGTAAACAAAGCACAGCCTCAATTTTCCCTCACCTTAAACTCTCATCACAGAAATTGTCATATAAGAAGAAATCCAAGCAGATGCTTCATGTCTGTGTCGCTGTTCTGCTTCCTTCTTCTCCCTGAGACGCTCCATAAAATATGTCTCAAAGCAAATAA
The DNA here is from genome assembly GCA_024362625.1 of Silurus asotus. NCBI lineage: Eukaryota > Metazoa > Chordata > Actinopteri > Siluriformes > Siluridae > Silurus > Silurus asotus. The sequence goes on along the minus strand of MU551593.1, from coordinate 423,385 downwards.
ACAGTTGGTGTTGCAATTTTCGTGCAAGTTTTACCCCCTGTGTACATCATCATCTGATCTCATTATCCTGAAGCGAGTCTCTCTCTCATCTTCAGGAACCGAAACAAAGTAGTTCTTCCTGCTGGAGGCTCGCACACGCACACACACACACACACACACACACACACACACACACACACACACACACACACACACAGATGATAAATGATATTGTGAGCTCTGTAGTTCAGGTGATTTGTGAGTAATTGGGTTGCATGTGGATTTGATCTGTTTTACACAAACAATCTTTAAACGGTTTGAAGGAAGGTCCAGATATCCAAATGTCCTTCTTCCTCACTTCTTCTATACCCGCCACAGTGATTGTGGGCGTGGTCACGGGCGTGGTCAATCAGCAGGAAGCAGGAAATAGACCACGTCTCCTAAAAGTCAGACTTTTCCATCCCGTGTTTGATGTGCAGCTTGTTTTCTCGCCTGTTTATTATCCCTCCACTGAGAGATAACGTCTGTTTGCTCGTCTCGTTCTCGTATAGAGGCTGCGAAATGGCGCTTCTTATCAGGGTGACATTTGCTTCAGCTGCGAGATCAAACAAGAAGAAACCTCCAGATCTGACCTGTGAAGTGTACCTACAGCTTCTCCATACAGCACAGGTTTATACTGAGATAAATACCAGGCTTTCGCTTCTGCATAAACCTGCTTCAATTATACCATAATATTTATTCATATAAACTCCATCAGTTTAGTGACTTTAATCTCTATAAAGATCCACCTTCATCCCAGAGAGAGTGTGATTGTATTTTAACTGTTTGTATTTTAGGTGTTTGTATTTTAATTGTTCTTTGTATTGTTTGTATTTTGGTGTTTTTTGGTATTGTTGCTATTTTGGGTGTTGTTTGTATTTTGGGTGCTGGTGATGTTTGTATTGTTGGTATTTTGGTTGGTGTTTATATTTTTGGTATTTTGTGTGTTGTTTGTATTTTGGGTGTTGGTGGTGTTTGTATTGTTGGTATTTTGTGTGTTGTTTGTATTTTGGGTGTTGGTGGTGTTTGTATTGTTGCTATTTTGGGTGTTGTTTGTATTTTGGTTGGTGTTGGTGTTTGTATTGTTGGTATTTTGGGTGTTGTTTGTATTTTGGTTGGTGTTTATATTGTTGGTATTTTGGGTGTTGGTGATGTTTGTATTGTTGGTATTTTGGGTGTTGTTTGTATTTTGGTTGGTGTTTATATTGTTGGTATTTTGGGTGTGGGTGATGTTTGTATTGTTGGTATTTTGGGTGTTGTTTGTTTTCAGGTTGTTGGTGTTTGGTGGTTGTTTGTGTGATCCTTTATTATGAAAATAAAGAGATGATAAGAAAACACTCAGTATCAGTTGTTCTGAACGGAGGTTGGTCTGATCTGCTTTTCTTTCCGTACTGAAACAGTTAAACAGATCCGTCTGAGGACCAAAATCTCAACCATAAATAATCTGTGATACACACTTTCATGTTCACGTTCACACAGTTAATTGT
>MU551593.1:404380-416880 GCA_024362625.1 Silurus asotus | reverse complement strand
TTGCAGTTTACAGTGGATTAATGAACGCAAGGAACAAGAGGAGTGATGTTCCTTATCACAGCACCGCACATGTTCCTGAATTAATGCAAAAGAGAGAGAGAGAGAGAGAGAGAGAGAGAGAGAGAGTGAGGGACGAGAGAAAGGGAATGAGAGACTCTACTTCTCTACTGCCTTCATTTTTATCCCTCACTTTCTGTCCTTACTTCACTTTTCACTCGCTCCTCCACTTCATCTCTCTCTCTCTCTCTCTCTCTCTCTCTCTCTCCCCCTCTCTCTTTCTCTCTCTCTCTCTCTCTCTCTCACTCTCTCTTTCTCTTGCTCTCTCTCTCTCACTCTCTTCCTGTCTGAGTCAGCCTCTACTTATTTGCAGCATCCACTCTTTCCAAACCCTGCAACTCCCACATTCTTTTTTCTGCATATTATTTTTTTCATTTGATTATTTGTCACGCTGTCTAGACAGATGTCTGGCCTTGAGGGAATAAACTGGAAAATATTTACTCTGTGTTTCTTACTTCTTTGTTAAGCCTATCAGCTCATCCTGGAGGTGTAGAGCATTAAGACTGTACGCTGCACATTTGGAAATTCCTCTAGATCTTTGATTGCTACAGATTAGAACAATTTCAGGGTCTGATCTGAATGATGATGTCACACTAACGTGTGTAACATATCCAACCACCAGTCTAACAATCACTACAGTCCAGATGTGGATAAATCTTAATCCTGTTTAAGGGATAGTAGTGCAATTCTTTTCAATTTCTCCAATCATTAATTTTGTTGTGATGGGCCCTAAACCATGCCCACGTTTTCACCAGAGTTTGATTTACACAGACTAGTATCTTTATAGCTACTGGCTGGCTCACCAATTAGGTTAGTATATATAAGGTTAATATACTGTAATAGCATAGTTATAAAATGTAAGGAGCTTATCTATCTATCTATCTATCTATCTATCTATCTATCTATCTATCTATCTATCTATCTATCTATCTATCTATCGTTTCTGGCTCAGCAATTCTCAGGTTTTAACAGATATAAATATGCAAACAGTGGGTATGCTAGGAGGGAGACATTTATGGACTCTCTCTCTTGAGACCTCCATCTCTCTATTCTCTCTTTTGATCTATCTATCACTCCTGAATGGCTCTCTCCATGTTAGATTTAAAGATAAGTGAATAATCATTGCACATGCTGTAAACAGTCAGTTAATAATGAAGAGAATACAAGTGGCATTAAAAAAAACAAAAAAACAAAAAAAAAAAACATTTTCTTTGCTATCATTATCTACAAGATGTTGTATGATGTATGTATCTGAGATGAGGAGATGGTGTTTGTCCCTCAGTGCAGCACTATACCCAAAGTGAGGACATTTCTCTGACCTTCATGCAGGTTCTTAGAGGAGCCAAGAAAAGTCCTGAAGATTAACGCACAAATCCACTCACTTTGTCTCACTGGCAGACAATTCAATCCAGACGGACAAATCAATTATGTGTGTTTCAGATGGAGAGGTCGAGCCTTTTAAAGTCCTGATTGAAATGTCCATTCCTATTTACTGCTGGACAGACGGATCCGTCTCTGCTGCTGCACAGGCGTCTGATCTTCATCCTGACTGAGGAACAAAGTGAGGGCAGAAATGGAGAAAGAGACTGATTTTGGACTGCTCAGCGCTTAGTGTCAAAATAAATCCCAAAGAAAGAAAGAAGTGTGTGTTCAAGCGCATCCTCCAGTGTGTGAGAGGTTTGAGTGGGAGACTGAAATATCTTTCCATTTTCCAAAGTTTTATACATCATACCCTCATCATACCCTCATCATACCCTCATCATACCCTCATCATACGCTCATCATACCCTCATCATACCCTCACCATACCCTCATCATACCCTCACCATACCCTCATCATACCCTCATCATACCCTCCTCATACCCTCATCATACCCTCATCATAACCTTATCATACCCGCATCATACCCTCATCATACCCTCATCATACGCTCATCATACCCTCACCATACCCTCATCATACGCTCATCATACGCTCATCATACCCTCACCATACCCCTCATCATACCCTCATCATACCCTCACCATACCCCTCATCATACCCTCATCATACCCTCATCATACCCTCATCATACGATCTTCATACCCTCATCATACGCTCATCATACCCTCATCATACCCTCATCATACCCTCACCATACCCCTCATCATTCCCTCATCATACCCTCATCATACCCTCATCATAACCTTATCATACCCTCATCATACCCTCACCATACCCTCATCATACCCTCACCATACCCTCATCATACCCTCACCATACTCTCATCATACCCTCATCATATGCTCATCATACCCTCACCATACCCTCATCATACCCTCATCATATGCTCATCATACCCTCACCATACCCTCATCATACGCTCATCATACCCTCATCATACCCTCACCATACCCTCACCATACCCTCATCATACCCTCATCATATGCTCATCATACCCTCACCATACCCTCATCATACGCTCATCATACCCTCATCATACCCTCACCATACCCTCACCATACCCTCATCATACCCTCATCATACCCTCACCATATTTTTTTATTTAACTTCCTTTTGCACCTCACTGTGAAAACATCTGAGAAGATCCTTAAAGATTTGTCAGTCAGTTGATGTGATGTGATGTGGTGTGTGTGTGTGTGTGTGTGTGTGTGTGTGTGTGTGTGTGTGTGTTTGTGTGTGGTGGAGATTAAAGATCTGGATGCTGTGAGAGTTTTTCACGCTCAGCTGCAGACCAGAGAAAACACACAGCAGACACAGCACAGGGTTTTATATCCGATCACGTGAACGTGTAGAAGACGTGTAGAAGACGTGCAGCTCAGAGTTCACGCTAATGTGCAGCGTTGAGTCTTTATCACACCACGTTCCTCTGCCTGAGCTCAGAGGAACACACGGCCTTCATTTATAAAATAATCTTTTATAATTAATTTGTTCGTTACAATACAAGGAGAAATTTAAATAATTAAGCAACAGATTTAAAAACTAATTCTTTTTTTTTTCCTTTTCATTTGTAACTATTTTTAATATTTAATATTTAATTCAGATTTTTCAGTGCTGATAGATTTCAATAGGAGTTAAGAAAATATCTTCTCTTTTTTCCTCCTCAGCTCAATAATACAAAAATAAATGCAGCTTGTCATCTTACTTAGAAGATCTATAAACTCCTCTGTCCTGAAGATCTCACAGCGGTTCCTCTGGAACTGGAGACTCCTTCTCTAAAACGTCCCACACTTTCCTTCTGATTAGAAATGAGAAATGGTAGCAACTGTAATTGATTGCAGAGGAACTGAACATATTCAGCCACCATACACAGCGTCTGTAGCGTGTTTTGCATGCCACATACACACACACACACACACACACACACACACACACACACACACACACACACACACACAAAACGACAAGCATCATTTTGATCAAGGTAACATTTCATTCCTGGCTCTGTGCAGCGTTTCTCCTGCAGTGATTGTGAGAGATGAAAAAGAGCTTGAAGTCTTTGAAGCTGATTTTCTCTTTCCTTATCTCAACCGCTCAGAGAGAGAGAGAGAGAGAGAGAGGGGGGGGGGGGAGGGGGAGGAGGAGAAGGGGGGAGGGGGGGGGGGGGGGGGCAAATAAGAAACTACCTATACAAGTTGGAAGTTCACAAAATAATCTTGAAAAATGTCTTTCTGTCTTTCTATCTATCTATCTATCTATCTATCTATCTATCTATCTATCTATCTATCTATCTATCTATCTATCTATCTCTTTCTCTCATTCTTTCTCTCTCTCTGAAGACAGTATAAAAGAAGCAACATCAAGTTCACTTTCAGCAGGACCACACTTCATCATCATCTCTCCTTCTAACATCCATCACTACTGATACACACACACACACACACACACACACACACACACACACACACACACACACACACACACACACACACACACATGTCCATCAATCGTGTTATGAGGAAGGACATCAGAAGATCAGCTGGAGGATGAAGAAAATCTCTCAGATTACAGCAGATTCATTTCTCATCATTTCACCAAATTTATGTTTTAACAAAGAAATGCACAAACGGGCGAAAGAATGTATAGAATATACAGTGATGTGTGTGTGTGTGTGTGTGTGTGTGTGTGTGTGTGTGTGTGTGTGTGTGTGTGTGTGTGTGTGTGTGTTTGTGTGTGTGTGTGTGTTTGCCAAAGTGTGTCAGTTTGGGTGTTAGTGTTTGCATTGGTGTTTGGCAGTGTGTGTGTTAAAGTGTGATTGTGTGCCATTGTTTCTGTGTGTTACTCTGTGTGTGTGTGTGTGTGTGTGTGTGTGTGTGTGTGTGTGTGTGTTAGTATAATACATTTACATGTGCAGCATTAGCAGACGTTTGTGTCGAGAGCGATGTACTAAAGTGCTTCGAGTCTCCAGTAATAAATAAAATCTTCACTGTACACAAGATGACACACTTCATATAAATATTAGTGTGCAGTTAAATTATTACTGAGTAAACGTTTAAGTGTGTGTGTGTGTGTGTGTGTGTGTGTGTGTGTGTGTGTGTGTTACAGTACAGTTTACTAAGTGTAAGTTTTGACCCTCAGGATGTTTTGGAGGACCTCAGTGAGGACCTCAGTGAGTGAGTGATGGTGATCAGTGTGAAGCTCATTAATGTAGAATGGCTTCAACATGAGCAATGTGAGTGACAGAACCGAACTCTTCACCATCTCTGACATTTCACTTCATCACACTACGAATAGATTAACCTTTCTGTCACAGAACACTAACCTTCCATGGAGAACTAACACACAGCCTCCATGGAACTGCACTGGAGCACTGGACCATCATATCAGCCTCACAGATCAAACCTGCACATCTTAGAACTTCTTAAAACCTCTCAGCATTACATCACTGTCTTCACCACAACCGGGGGAACTCATCTGAAGGAACTGGTCTGGAGAAACCAGTCTGGAGGAACATATCTGGAAGAACTGGTCTGGAGAAAGTCCTGCACAGTGACTTTTACACAGTGACACAGTGGTTTTTTGAAGAAATAAAGTACTGATTCTTTGTTACTGTATTTAAGTAGTTTCGCTTCTTATGTTCTACATGGTGGATCTTTAGACTCGATACATTTATTAGGTATTAATATTTATAGTAATATATTAATATGATGTGGTTCAGTTTCCAGCGTGAGACTAAAGCAGGTAGTAATAATCACCAGTTTTTACTGAAGAACATGTCAGAGCTCAAACTTCTTTACTTTCACTTGAGTAAAAAAGTGCAGTCAGAACTTTTACCAGAGTCTTTTAATACATCAGTATCTGCACTTCTACTGAGTGCAGGATGTGAGGACGTTCACCACCTCTGGTGAAGGATCTTTTGGCTTTGTCATTGGAGTATCTGGAGAAACTCTGCAAAGATCCTTACAGAATGCAAAGCGAGTTTCTACATCAGAAAAGTTTCAAGTTCTCATTTAAAAAGTACAAATATATATATTGATTCAGAATTTGTTCCTTTGGGAGCAGGTTCTTTTCTTCTGTTTCAGAAATGCGTTCCTCATTTCTCTGATAAACTAGAACCAATTCACAAAAAGCAGTACTGTTGTAAGGTTGTGTGTAGAACATTCTCTTGAAGGACCAAGCACTTGTGCACACATGCAGAAGTATTATTTTAACCATCCAAGTTATATTAATTGGATTTTAAAGGGTTTCCATTAGGATCTCTTTGTTCCTGAAGATGAAGACCTCGGTTAAAGGGTTCTGTGTAAGACCTGAGTTCCTCAGAGATCCAAAAATGGAAGAAAATTTAGAATATATGATATAAATCTTTCTATGATTATAGTAAAACATTACGACAAAAGGGTTCCTAAGAAGTTCCTCAAAGGTTCCTCAGCTTTTAATGTGGTTCTGCTTGAGACCTGATTCCATACAAGGCTCCAAACAGAAGCTTTTTCTCCAAAAGAGGAAAATGAAGAACACTTTTTATAATTTTTTTATTAAAATTGATTTGCAAAGGGACCATGTGCAATTTAACATTAATGTTCCCATTTGATGCACTGGACCAAATTTAGCCAATGGCCAGTTTTCATCTTAAGGTTTGATATCATGAATGCTCTAATATGCTTTCTGGGTAAAGGTTTTTTTTTCAGATTTGTATATATATATATATAAAGGGTCTAGATGTAAGAAATAGAATATCAAAGAAATAAAACAGTTCAAAAAAATCAAATAAAAGCAAAAAGAAAAAATCACATAATTTGTGTTTGATATTAGATTATGGAAGATTTCAGAAGGTCCCAAGTTTGTTTTTTGGATTATTATTACTATTAATTATTTCAGCAAATTTCAGTCGTCTGACTGCAGCTTCTCTTTTTCTCAACATCCACACAAAATTCATCCAGAAGAGAAATAAATCAGAAAACGTGTTCAGGGAAATGTTTGATTGATTAATGTTTAAAAACCGAGGAAACGGACTGCAGAGTTAAAAATAAATAAAATCTCAGTGTGATTTGTTTACTGTGGAACTAAAGCGCTGTACAAGTGTGTGTGTGTGTGTGTGTGTGTGTGTGTGTGTGTGTGTGTGTGTGTGTGTGTGTGTGCTCTTTAACATTCTCCCAAGTGCAGTTCTCTCCATCACTTTCTCAGATTAATGAGCTCACTTTAAATGCATGACTGTTCAAAGCCTTCAGCCTTCACTCCATCAATAAAGTGTGTGTGTGTGTGTGTGTGTGTGTGTGTGTGTGTGTGTGTGTGTGCGTGTGTGTGTGTGTGTGGAGGGGGAAGCCGCAGGTAAGAAGCGTATTAGTGTGATTATGAGAGAATAAACCTCGGCCTCATTCCTGAAGTTAAAGTGGAAAAGTGAAAAATAAAAGGATTTTTATTGTTAGTAATCAAACATTTAATACACAATGTTTCAGTTACATTTACACAACACTATAACACAACACTATTACACAACTCCACTACACAACACACTGGTACGCATCACTAATACACAACACTACACCACTTCTTACACCACTGCACAATAAAAATACACACCACTACACAATACCTTTACAAAACACTGTTACACAACACCACTGCACAACACTGTTAAACAACACCTTTAGACAACACAGTCAGGTGTGTTGTGTGTTAGTGTCAGGTGTGTGTTGTGTGTTAGTGTCAGGTGTGTGTTGTGTGTTAGTGTCAGGTGTGTTGTGTGTTAGTGTCAGGTGTGTGTTGTGTGTTAGTGTCAGGTGTGTGTTGTGTTTTAGTGTCTGGTGTGTGTTGTGTGTTAGTGTCAGGTGTGTTGTGTGTTAGTGTCATGTATGTTGTGTGTTAGTGTCAGGAGCATGTTTTGTGTTAGTGTCAGTTCTGTTGTGTGTTAGTGTCAGGTGTGTTGTGTGTTGGTGTCAGGAGCATGTTTTGTGTTAGTCTCAGGTCTGTTGTGTGTTAGTGTCAGGTGTGTGTTGTGTGTTAGTGTCAGTTGTGTTGTGTGTTAGTGTCAGGAGCATGTTTTGTGTTAGTGTCAGGTGTGTTGTGTGTTAGTGTCAGGTGTGTGTTGTGTGTTAGTTTCAGGTGTGTTGTGTGTTAGTGTCAGGTTTGTTGTGTGTTAGTGTCAGGTGTGTGTTGTGTGTTAGTGTCAGGTGTGTTGCTGTATGTTGTGAATTAACATGCAGGATGTTTAGAGGAAGTTCTAATAAAAACAAACAAACAAACAAACAAACAAACAAACAAACAAATAAATAAATATTGCAATGCGACATTATAAAATCAGTTTTTCATTTTTTCTCGTTCCTGTGACAAAGTGTGAAATGTGGATTTATTCTGTGTGGCACTTGCATTCACATGATAACATTCGCTTTCAACACACACACACACACACACACACACACACACACACACACACACACACACACAATTTTTTTTTGTGTCTCTCAAAAGCTCAATCTTTCTGTTGAATTGAATTTCTTCTAACAAATGTGGCTTCATTGTGTGTGTGTGTGTGTGTGTGTGTGTGTGTGTGTGTGTGTGTGTGTGTGTGTGTGTGTGTGTGTGTGTGTCCTTTATTAGCAGATTCTCTCCCAAATCTCTGAGGTTGATGATTTTCCTCTAACAGCATGTACACAAGTTGTGTTCCTCTCACACCACCTGAACATTTCTATCTGTTTAGTTACACTACAGACTGCTGAACATCAGAAATAAAAAAAGTTCCTTATAGATCCATTATAGCGTCTATAAACACTCCATTCCTCTCCATTGTCTCATTATTCTTTCTCCTTCAGCAGCTCGTTACATCACATGACCAGAAAAACGCCGTACACGTCCCTGAGTGTATGAATATAAACCTGCACTGCTGTTAAACAGAATTCATTAACACCTTCTGACCAATCAGGATCCAAGATTTCATCAGAGCTGAACTGCTAATTAGGCTGTTTGCTAACAGATGTTCAACACCTGTATGGGCCATGAGAACAAGCTTCACATGACCTTACTTGACATTTGGAGGCACATGAGCAAACTCTTTTAAAAAAAAAAAAAGAAAAGATCTGTGTGTTAAGTGGCAGATTAAAGCTGGAGAAGAAAATAGACGTTTATGCTCTCAAACTGCTCGTCTTCTTTCATTCCTTCTCAAAGTGTTGTGTTCAAAGCCGTCCCTGCTGCAGGTGAACTTCTCGCCGTTGATAGAACGTCATTTCAGGAGAACTTTGAACAAGGTTTACTCAGATAAGTGTTTTTTTTAACTAGAGGCAGTCTCCATGTTCCTCTTCTGGCTTTCATCTTTTTCCCGCACGCCGCTTTGAACACACCCTGGCAGGGAATTTGGAGGTAATTGAAGCAATATGTGAGCTCCATTTCAATTCCATCAGGAGCGTGAAGATGAGCGGACTCGGGTTCTTCAGCCGCACAATCCTGCTAATAACAACCACACAATTTCACACGACTGGAACATCTACAGCTCTGCGTGTAACCAGTTTTACCCAACATGAACAATTAAACGTCCTTTAGAACTTGTGAAGGCTTCAATGTGGAGACACAGAACAGGTTTCAGGAGAACATTTTAAGGTGCTGAAAAAGCGTGAAAGTTCCACTACAAACAACCTTTCAGGATGTCTGTCTGTCTGTCTGACTGTCTGTCTGTCTGTCTGACTGTTCTTCTGTCCGTCCAAAAGTACTTGCCAAAACCGTGGAAACTCCTCCTTTATGGTTTTTGAGATTTACTTTCCTGCTCTTTTAATTTTTATGCAACAAACTTGGTAAAATAAAGATATGTATTTTATCAAACTGTCAGATAATTGGAGGTTTAGGATAAAATGTAGATAGGATGTAGTTCCATCACGTTACACTTCACACGTTTCGGCTGGAGATCATTCTAACTCCTAACTGACACTTCATCATCATGCAGGTGCGTCTGGACTGCGGCTCACTGGAAGCGACTTCACCATACAACAAGACGATGAGCTGAAGAGCAGGTCTGAGTTCTGTATGTCTTATTTAGAGAGCAGACAGACGTCTGGAGTGATATCTCTCATGGAACCACCTGCCCAGTCACCAGACGTCAATCCTACTGAACTGCTCTGTGATGAAGAAGAAACATCTTCATCTGGTGAAGAACATCTCTGGAGAGTTTCACAAGAGACAAAGCAAAATATTTCAGATGAATGTTTGGAGAAACGAGGTGTCCGAATGCTGAGAGTGTGTGAAGCTGATCTTCATGCTGAGGGAGGATTTTATGATGTAAATAAAGTTCTGGATTTGTTTGACCAGACAGTTACATCACCAAGATTGATGCATTGAAACAAAAGAAACATGAAGACATCGTTGTAGAAATGTTCTCATTAAAGCTGTTTACATCATTATGACATCATTAAATGAGCACCAGCCAATCATGGCAATCATGTATTCCTTCACACACACACACACACACACACACACACACACACACACACACACACACACACACACACACACACTCATTTTTTATATAAACAATCAGCTACCACAGTGTGTGACACAAAGTGTCTTATCCATCACTTTTTGTTTCCTCCACAGGCGTTTTTTCGGTGACGTTGATTAGTTGCCAGCGTGGGTTTTTCTGACAGCCTGCTACGTCAAGCGTTTTCATTTTTATAGCTGAGAGCAAAAAAGTTCCTCAAAGACTCAAATCAAAAGTATTTTTAAATTGATTTCTCACGAAAAGATCGATTTCGATTCGGAAGGACGATCTGACATCACAGCAGCTCCGAATGGCAGGGAGCTCTGGGTAAAGGGGCGGGGCTTGAAACTTAAACCCGATCAGCCGATAGCTGTTGATGAGGTGACATCACAGCTAGCTTGTCCTTCGTTTTCATTCTTTTAGACCTACCAATTATATTTACACACACAGTCACTAAATCAGCACAGGTTTACTATTTAAATCGATTTTTTTAAACCAAATGAATACTGGATTAACCATTAGGGCAGGTCGGGATGTTATTAATGTTTCTATAACAGAGTTTATTAGTAGAGATTAGGGGTTTGGAATGAGGGATTAGGGATTTGGGTTTATAAATTAGGGTTTAGGGATTAAAGATTAGGGGATAGGGGTTAGGAACTAGAAATCTGGGTTGAGGGATTAGGCGATAGGGATTAGAGATTAAAGAAGGTAATATGGGATTCAGGGATAGGGATTAGAGATTAGAGAAGGGAATATGGGATTAAGGGATAGGGATTAGAGATTAGAGAAGGGAATATGGGATTAAGGGAGAGGGATTAGAGATTAGGGAATAAGGATTAGCAGATAGGGATATGGGATTAGGGGATAGGGATTAGAGATTTGAGAATAGGGATTAGGAGACACGGATATGGGATAAGGATAAGAGATTAGGAGATGGGGATATGGGATTAGGGGATAGGGATTAGAGATTAGAAAATAGGGATTAGAAGATGGGGATATAGTGGTCCAACCCCTTGGTACTTTAGTGAAATAATCTAGACTTTGGGTCACTTTAATACAATAATGTGTTTAAAAAATTTTGTATGAAATCTTTTAGTAAAAACAGTTTAAAATATTATTCCTAACGTTCCTGAACATTTGGTTCCACTGCGGATTCCAGCTAATTTTAAGATAATCCACAAATTGCTGTTTAGTTACGTTCCAAATGAAAACCCACAAATTTTCGAGTTGCAAATTATCGGGGGTCGCCTGTATGGGATTAGGAATTTATATGGAGATTATAACTTGTAAATTCTAAACTTCAGATGGAAATGCAACTTCCTGTTTCTACTTCCTGTTGGATTGCACCTTTAATTAAACACAATTTCACCTTCAGTACTGTCAGTGTTCATTACTGCACTTTAAATTACAGAAACTTTTCCAGACAAGATGGCCACCTGAAACTTCATTTCTCATCAGATCTCAGCACCACCCACTGCGTAATTCCTTTCACTGGTTTTGTGTTTCAGTTAGTTTGTGTGTGTGTGTGTGTGTGTGTGTGTGTGTGTGTGTGTGTGTGTGTGTGTGTGTGAATCTCGTCTCGAGGTCTTTTTTTTCTCGGTAATGAACTGTAATGAAATAAACAGAGCTGTGAGATGACAGATGGAGATCTGAGTGTAAAATGATTCATTAAATAAAATAATCATTATTTAATAAAGGAGACGAACGAATGCAGCTGAGATTGACAAACGTGTGTGTGTGTGTGTGTGTGTGTGTGTGTGTGTGTTTTCCAGATAATAACCCACACTTAATTAACACACACTAATGAGGACTGGTGTTAATGGGGAGATAATTGAGGTTGGATGAAGTTCAGCCGGCGATCAAGATGCGAGTTGTGAGTGCTCGTGTAGCCAGAGGGTGAAACACACACACACACACACACACACACACACACACACACACACACACACACACACACATTTTTATTAGGTGTTTAATATTCACTTATGATAAATTTCTAATATAAAATAAACACATTAATTAAATCTTTAAAAGTTCAATTATGAATAATAAAACATTATAAATAATCCTCTATAAAGCAATTTAACATCAAAAACCTCATTTATATTCAAATATTATTCACCAAATAACAGAAAAAATTGTGTCAAATATTAATATCTATTAAATAAATAATAAAATATTAATTCCCCCCCTCTCTCTCTCTCTCTCTTTCTCTCTTCCTGATTAGAGTTAAGGGGTAATTAGAGTTAGGGGGTAATTAATGAGAGTTAATTCAGCGAGGAGTTGAAAGTGGAGGCGTGTCCAAGGCCGGGATTAATGTAGATGTTTCCTTAATTTTTCTCGTTTCAGTGAGGAGTTTAACAGTGAGACACTTTCTGGATCGGAGCCCAGGTGAGACTGAGGTAAAAAGTAACAACAACATTATTTTGATAAAAGAGGAAGTGCACTTTATTATACACCTGCTTTATTTCCTGTCTAATTAGGATCCTTATTTGTGTTCAGACCTCAGATACTCGAGACCTGCTCAGAAGATACATGACAAAA
>MU551593.1:389380-401880 GCA_024362625.1 Silurus asotus | reverse complement strand
TGTGTGTGTGTGTGTGTGTGTGTGTGTGTGTGTGTGTGTGTGTGTGTTATATCCGAGTTGCGATTCCCACAGCAGCAGAAGGAAAAAGAAGTTCTAAAATTCACTGCCGAATCCGACGTCTTTATTATTTTCATTAGATACCGAAAATTAGTTTACATTTTTAGCCAATCAGAGCGCAGCGTTATAAAGCGCATTTAATGATTTGTAAATAATTAGGATCGCATTAACCAGCGACTCCGTCCTCAGTGATCTGTGATGCACTCGTTTGTCTTCTGATAACTGTTTTTGAAGGACATTGTTTCATTAAAGGTCATTTAAATGATCTGAATAATCACCAGCTTTTGACCAATCAGAACTCAGAACTGTAATAAACTAATGAATAATTATTTAAATCATTCTTGAATTGCATTATGTAAATTGTAAAATGTTCGGGAAACATTCCTGTGCTTGAGTGAGTGAGCGATTACCGAGCGTAACGCTTTATTTGCAATAAGTCACGCCCACTTTGCATGTAAAAGGAAGAAATAAACATGTATTGGAGACAAGCTGAAACAAACAAACAAACAAACAAACAAACAAACAAACGGCATCGAAAGCAAACAGGAGATAATACAGTTCAGTTTAATACATGTGATTTTATTGGTTTTTATTCAGAGAAGACGTTCGATCATCTTTCAGACCCTTTTTGAATATGAGGTGGAACATGCTGTCATTCCAATTGAGGTCATGTCAAGGTCATTTCTTTTTCATTTCTGGTTTGGATCATAGTTTTATGCATGTAAATGAGAAAGAACAAACAAAAACAATCAATCGAACAAAAAGAGTCACATTTCATTCATGGACAAGTTGATGAGGTTACATGGTCTAAATGAAGAATCCGATTCATATAAAGAAAAAGCAAATGGACATTTTGTTTTTTTGGATAATATACTTCCTGTTTTGTAAAGCAAACTTTTTTTATCCCTTTACGTGGAAAAGCGCTTCAGCTTGACATCGACTCCACACGTACGGATGCGTTAGACATCGAGATGAACCCTTTTGGTAATCGTTCTGCGTTTTTTAACATTTTTTTTTATTGATATATACACAAACGTTCATTGGTTCGAGTTTCTGTTTTTGTAACCTCGGGTCCTCCGGCGCCTCCCACGTGAACGATGACGGAAAAAATAAGGCCACGTAATAAGATTGCACATAAACACAACAAGATTATTTCTTTTTTTTTTCTGTAGAAACGTTATATATGACGTTACACCATGGCGGCTTGCGCAGTTCGTAAAACCGCATCGTCGCAAAGTTCCCGCGAGATTTCCTTCAGCGAGCCGCAAAATCGTTCAGATTCACAGCGACGTTCCCGTTAGGTGTTTGTTCAGCAGGCAAAAGTCCGTCTTGCTTTTCTTGTCCTTTTCTGGCCGAGTTGCCGTGACAACAACTTTAATTATATCCAAGCATTTTCATTTTCCTGTGTTTTTTTTTTAAAACCGCATCGTCGCAAAGTTCCCGCGAGATTTCCTTCAGCGAGCCGCAAAATCGTTCAGATTCACAGCGACGTTCCCGTTAGGTGTTTGTTCAGCAGGCAAAAGTCCGTCTTGCTTTTCTTGTCCTTTTCTGGCCGAGTTGCCGTGACAACAACTTTAATTATATCCAAGCATTTTCATTTTCCTGTGTTTTTTTTTTTTTTTTTTTTATGAATTCTTCAGGAAATCCAGATGAAACTGGTCCCATCATGCAGCGATCAGTTCTCCTCTCAGCTCCTCTCAGCTCCGTTCCCTTCAGTCTCCCCGGGTGAGAATTAAAACATCGACGTTCAGCACAATCATTGTTCTTGACTTGAAGACTTTCCACGTTATAATTATGTACACTCTAAAAGAAGAAAATCAGATTTGAAAAGGTTGAAATTATACACGTGGGCGGCTCCATTAGCATCGCAAGCCCACTTCAAGCCCGAGCGAGTTCTCCGAGCGGTCACTCCTCTCCATTCCTTCACACTATTCATCTTTCTTTTCTTTTCTTTCACAAGAATCTGTCAGGAACGAGAGGGCCGTCAGCCGTGCCGCGTTCTCGCCGAGACAGGATACGGATTTATACTTCAAACACTTCACGTGGAAAAAAAGCATTACGATGAAGGTAATTAGTCTCGACTGACAAACAGGAAGTGACAAAGAGAGGGAAAAAAATCATCAAAGCAAAAAAGGAACAGGAGAAATATGCTAAGAACATTTGGATGTTCCAAAATTTCAGGGTTTTACTGCTGGATGAAGCTCCAGTTCTCAGTTCTTAGATCATGCTGAAGAAGAGCTGAAGATAGGGATGAGCTTTCTCCAAGATGGTATAGTTCAGCTGTAAGTATCTCCTCAAAGTTGCATTCCAGGGAATCTGGGCATCCAGGTCTTCTCAAAAAAAGAGCAGCTGAAGAAAAAAGTGCTTCATAGCAATTTGTACAACCTATCCTTTTTAATGCATCCATCCGGTGTTGGAGAGCTCTCCATGTTCTCCACAGAATGGAGATTCTGCATTCCAGACAATAATGCAGCCTTTAGCCATCCTCAAAAGATCTTTTCAGGGCCTGGATTTGTTTCTTCTGAATGATTAAATCTATGTGTTGGTTCACTCTGTGATGGATATGAACCCAGTTCTTCTGAGGATGCTATGATCCATTGAGGTGAGGTGGGATGAAAAACACTGATGGATGTCTTACTCAAAGACAACACTCTTCAAGGTCATGATAGAACCTTGTTTTCTCAAAATGATGGAATCAAAATCTTGGAATGACTTCATTATTCCTTATTTGGAGGAATTTGCAAGATCTTGATGTAACCCTATTTTTCTTGGTGGTGTTCAGGGTCACAACAGAGCTCTGTGTTCCTCAGAATGTTGAAATCCAAGTTTAAAGATCTCTCAACAATCTGTGCTCCAGGGTGGAGGAGGGGCTTAAGGGCATAATTAAATAATGATGATATTTCTACAGGTATAAAGATCTGGCAGCACCCTGTGCTCCTCAAATGCACTTTCAGGGTGTAGATGGAATGTGTGTGTGTAACATCATGGCTGTGATAAAATTCTCAAGGTTCCAAATGGGCAGAAGTTGGAGGCATGTTGGAGTTGGTTCCTTTGTCCTCATGGTGGTTTTCAGAGTATTGTAGTATAAGATCATGTTTTTCTGCACAAGGTTGGAGACATGGGTAAATGGTACCCCATATTTTGGTCAAATTGTAGTTTTCAGAAGAGACTCTGTACAGTTTTACCAAAAATAAAAGCTATGGAGACTTTTTTAGAAAGTTCATCCAGCTTGACATTGAGGCAAAGTCATCATTTTAAACTTACTTGAACATCTAATGACTGCTTTTCTCCTTCCTTTTGTTCTGCACTGGTCTCAGCTGGAGATGCTCTTCACGATTCTCTCACACTTTAGTTTTGTTCCGTTTATCTTTTTTTTTTTTTTGGTAAGAAATAACATTGCAGTATAGAGAGGACACACAGACAAGCAAAGTGATTCTGGATTCTGGTGGAGGGTCCAAGAAAGTCCCTCAGGGTGAGGACTTCAGGTAGAGCTGAAGTTCAGAGGGTGATGTTTTCCAAAGCCAAGATCAGCAGGAGTATCCAGGCCTGGATGCAGAGCTTCAGTCTAGCGCTCCAGTTTGAGGGGCTCCACTCGGGGTTCTCCTCAGGTCCTATTGGCTCCTTCAGGAAAGAGAAAACAGAATGGATCAGTTTATTAAGATATTGTGATGAACAAAAGTCTAAACCCAGAACCAAGTACTGATCTTCACACTGATCTGTGTTCATGTTTAAGATGAAAGCTCCTTGAAACAAAACAACTGTTCATAAGATCAAATACTACACGCCCCAAATGTTCTCTAAAGTAAATAATGAATTACCTCCTCTTCTTCACAGATGAAGCCTTTTGAGTTGCTGCACTTTGGTTCATTTTCCTGAATAATAATGAAGAAGAGAAGAAGAAGAAGAAGAAGAATTTTACACTCTAGATTGGATTTGGAATACAGAGATGATTGGATTCCATTTCGGTACAATTCAGTGTCAGTTGTAAAGTAAACATTGTCCCAAAGCAGCTTTACAGAAAGAAAGAAATTACAAATCTTCATTTCAGCATCAATTAATCATCAATTCCTATAAATTCATCTGTAATGAGCCACAGCAGTGAATGAAAAACTTCCTGAGATGAACTTTGAGGATGGATTTTGGACTGTAATTAATATCACAATGTTCTCAGGACCACAGTTTCCATGAACAGTTCGGTATTTAAGCACCATCACTGAACCTGAACACTGATGGAGCTGTTATGGAAGAACCCCATGAATCTTTATGTTCTTCATGTGTTCTTCTACAGCAACCTCATGGATCTTTAGGTTCTTCATGTGGAACCATCCTCAGCTGTACTGAGTTTTCTTCACTAAATGTGTTAATTGCATTCAGGTGTTACTAAAGTGAACTCGCAGATTAGTAACACTATTGTGACTAGCTGGTTCCCTATGCTAGCTAATGTCTCACTCTCGCAGCGTCTGATGCATCAGTCGGCCTCTCAGATAATGGAACATAATTTTCATGTTTGTTCCTCTGGCAGTGAAGAACAGAGATACTCCTTTTTACCTTCTCCAAATTTTTTTTTCAATCAGACATGTCTTACTTACTGGTGTTTTTGTTGTTTTTTTCCCAGACGCCGCTGTTGTACATCAGCTGTGAGTCACGCTGACATTTGCAATAAGACCACTGAGGCTTAGCGGAGATCATCGTCTCTACACACCTAAAATAGAGCATATGCTGCGCGAGCGCCGTGTTTCAACGCAGCTAATTAGCTGTTTCTCTGCTTGCTTTGAAAAAATCCTCACACCTGAGCAAATTCAACAAAAAAACGAGAAGCAAAAACTACAAAGTGGCGTCCACGCGTCCGACAGGAACACGTCTCGTTAGCGTTAAAACAAACACAAACAAAGAAATCCTGCTTGATTTGTTGCTCTCCTGCTAACAAGCTTAGGAACAAGCTTTTATCCAAATATCCATTTTATGACATCACTGTGATTTTACTCCGTGTAGCATAAACTAAAACAAAAAACAAACAAACAACATGCTAGTCTGCTAGTCTGCTAGTCAACTCAAACAATTACAACTAATGTGAATGATTTCATTTCTTACAATAAACTATCTATCTATCTATCTATCTATCTATCTATCTATCTATCTGTCTGTCTGTCTGTCTGTCTGTCTGTCTGTCTGTCTGTCTGTCTGTCTGTCTGTCTGTCTGTCTGTCTGTCTGTCTGTCTGTTTGTTTGTCTTTCTTACCTTCTTTATTTCATTTTACCTGGTTTTATCAAGCCATTATTAAAGATGTGATGAACTTTGACCTCTTTGGTCTTTTAAGCTTTCTTTGCTAACTCATGTAGCATCACATAACTGTGCTGTAGATTAGCTAATCTAGCTAGCAGTACTGGCAAACAATTTTATTTACATTGGTTTATGTTTATTTCAGTCGGTTTGAACACAATTTGTAAATCTGAAGTTATCAAATTATTAACTGTATGTTTTCCGATTGGCTGATGAGTTTAAGGAAGCTCCACCCCCTTATATTTAGGATGTACTTACTATCATGTATTTAGTAACAGTTTCAGATTTAAACTCATGCTAATGTGTTATTGCTAACTCACTAAATCATTCTCTGTGAAGGTCGGTAAAAAGTCTTCGTCTGGATGTTAAGTGGATTTTTTTCTGTAATGCTGAAATCATCCATCCATCCGTCATCTTCTGTCTCTCCTCTTATCCTCAGCTTTTTAAATGTAAAATGGGGGAGCCATTAGAGCCTCGCTAGAACATGTGACATCGGACAGGAAGTGACATCGTGTCAGATCCCAGTTTTTATGGTGGTATGTAATGATGAGCTTGAGACGACGTGACGAGCCCCAGCATTCACACGTCACAGGAATAACGTGAACCGTATTCTCACAGCATGACGTGTCGATTGTAAATATTTTTTGTAGATCAGATCGACGGCTCGGACCCCTGCTGATTAAATGCTAATGAACTCGACGTGGTGAAGCGTGTTACACGCGCGCTGACATCTGCGCTAATTCCATCGGCGGCGTCTCGCATTGTCTCACATTGTCTCACATTGTTTTCCTTTCCCCAAACACACATTAGCACGTGCGGAAGCCTGTTCAATTCTTCACACTCTTCACACTGAAAGTGCTGATGGAGTGTGAGCACCTGGACCGCCAGGATTTTAGCTGGCGTTAGTGGAGAAGGTTCAGTGCTTACTTCAGTGTGAGGACTGTGTTCCCTGATCATGCAAGATGTTCCATGGTGTCTTAGGAGCCTTAGGATTCTGTATTATTGCTATCAAAAGTTCTGAGATTCGCTCTGTTTACAAGAAAGCACTTTATTTATCTACACTTTCACACTCTTATCTTCAAAATGGTCCACTTGCGTAGTAAAACAGCGCCCCCAGTGTTCATCTGGAACGCGTCCTGGGAGTCTTCTTCTCGTGTCAGGCATCTTCTGTGATTCGTGCTGGATCTCCACAACTGTGTGAAAACAGCGAGCTGGTGCTTTAACACCCTGGAAGAGGGTGAAGTCCTCAAACCTGGTGAGTGGAGTGGGTGCAGAGGTGAGATCATGTGGATTGTTCTCTGGCGATCATCTTGCACGAGTTGCCGAACGGTTTTGACATTTTCATTTTCTTGATCTTGTTGTTTGTCGAATTTCACGTTTGCTCCCGGTGATGAAAACGCAGACGTGAGAACGCACGTGGGTCAGAACTGCACTATCTCTGCTTTACTGACAGTATAATTAATAAAGTGGAACAGAACTCTTTAACACTGAAGTTCTGCAACAGAAGGCAAACAGCAGTGAAGTTTGTGTGCTTTAAAAGGCACGATGGTGATGTTATGTTTAGGAATATTAGGAATTTAAGTTCTCGTAGTGATGCAACAGCATTATAACGATGTATTTCCAGGCTGTGAAGTGCGCAGGATGTCAGGAGGAACGTCTGAAGGAAACATCACATCGAGATTTCTGTCAGAGGGAGAGAAGATGAGAGCCAGGAGCAGGATCGAGGGTTTTTTTGGGGGTTTCTCTCTCTCTATCTCTCTCTCTCTCTCACAGTCTCTCTCTCTCTCTCTCTCTCTCTCTCTCTCACTCTCTCTTTTTTTTTCTCTCTTTTGAAAATCCCGAGCAGGACTGGGAGAGAGTTATGGAGACTGTGAGTTGAGTCGAATCCTCGATGCGCGACTGACAGGCTTTTGAAATGCGGCAGGAAATGTAAAAAATGTCTGCGCTCGGCTCCCTCCAGGCGATCTCTAATTATAAACTTCCTGCATGAATGCGTCTTCTGTCCTGCATTCGCTAATTACCATATCTGCCATAAATTGTGGGCCAGACACACAACCGCCGAGTCAATACTGGCATCTATCGTGCCGTCCCCCTGAGGGTTGGCGAGAGGACACATTTTTCAGCAGTTTCCTGTTTGTATTGTTCTCCTCTGCACTCGTTCTTTAACTCGTTTCTCTTTCAGACGTTAATTAGAGGCCCATCACCGCTTCAGGAGGGCTGTTTACCGACAGCCAAAGCAAACACACACTGGAGAAAAGAAGCCAGTGTTTTTTGTTTGTCTGGGCAAAATGCAGAAACAATGGACAAAATGTCAACTCGTTTATTATCTGCTCGGGTCTGATTTGCATTCGCGGCGTGATTAGTCCTCGAATCGGACACGCCGCGCTGATCGAATGCGTCGCCAGGGAAACACTGTGTGTAAATATGTTTTCCCGTTTTTAATAAGATGGCGTGTTTGTGTAACGTCGCGAGGACGCGTGCGTGTCGTGCTCGTACACCGGATTCAATGATTACTATCGCCATTAAAATCATTACTTTAAAAGCGAAGGAGCATTATTTTATAGGACGCACGCTTACGCAGTTAGCATGGATTTTTCTCCACAATCTATTGCACTTGGTCTACAATCCATACTTTAAAGAATAACAAGTATTTATTTCAATCTCCTGTTCCTGTTAAAGCAATCTCCCCCAGCTAATTTATTTATTCCATTGTTCCTGGCAACAGCTGGCAGGTTTCCACCATCGTACTCATTCGCTCCCAGTTACCAGCTGGAACAAAAGGCTTCAAACATAATTGGATGTTAAAGGAGATGTTTCTCCTTCTTTATTTGCATTCATGGCCTTTTGCATTACATGAGATATTAATCTATAAGTAAATTAGCAGAAGGTGCTGCTGTTTAAGATCAACCAGGATTAGATCAATGTTTAGGATTAGGGTTCATCTAAACAGTGGAACACTCACCTCGTATTCGGGTTTGGTGATGTTGGGGGAGGCAGTAGGGTTAGTGCGAGGAACATCAGAGTTTGTTGATGCTGTTGTCTTTGGAATGTCCGTCCCGAACGCCTGAATAGCATTACCTGTGGAAAGATGCAAAGGTGCATCCTGGATTAGGTTTATTTGTATGAATTGAAGGACATGTCCAAGGATTCGAGATAAAGCAGTAATCCTACCGCCGAACGAGTGGCTGATACTGATACTCATCCCGTTTTAAATATGCTGTGCTGTATTGCTTTTCTTCTCCGCCATGCTAGCAATGTCCACATAGCTACGTGATGCAACGTCCATGTGTGTTTATTATTCCTGTGTTATTTTAGAGGCTGGCTGCCATGCTGAGGTCAGAGCAGAACATCGATGGCATGGTCACAAACAAGGGTTAAGAGTCACGATACACAAGCAATTCAGTTTGAGTTACATTCTGGTAAACGTTATTAATGCATGACCTTCTTAGATATATTCACCTTTTTATCTTGTGAAGGAATTAATAATATTTATTTATCTTCTTAGAGTCAAAGTAGGAATATAAGACCTTATTCCTGAAACTCTGCTCACTCAGGCGTCTAACAGTGGCGGCTCGGCCATGCCGGGGGGCTGGACCTCCAACCTTATGACCAGTAACCCAGAGCCATTACCGCTGAGCCACTAGTGCCCTAATGTCAGACTCTCACTTCTCTGGTATTTTTCAACAAATTCATTCTCTTTCTTTGATTTTCTGATGATTCTAGTCTCCTAAAACCCTCCTATTTGAGCATCCATTGTTCCTTGATTCCCTACTCTGGCTTTTTCAATTCCACCCCCTGATAGACAACACGATGTGTTTCCCAGCACGTCTGAGCTTATTCATCAAATCTACATAATGGCAGGAAATTCCCAAACCCGAGTCCCTCTGTGTGGTTTCTTACAGACAGTGAAGACTTTCATAGACACCAAACACAGTCTTTACTGTCATACATACAAGTACAATCGAGGTGAATCTCTGCCTCAGTATATCATAACTTTCCAGAAAGCCAAGGTCAAAGATGATTCATTACCCCTGGAGCACATGTGGAGCAAAGTGCCCTGGTCAAGGGGTCCAACAGTGTATCAGACAAGCCATGCCTTCCTCGGATCTGATCAATAAACCTGGTTTCTTTAATACAGTAGAGTAAAATTCTTTGCTTTACAAACCTCAAGTCTGTTAGAAACTCAAGGTCAGAGTTTAGAGTCATAACCTCTATGATCCGGTCTATGGATCTGGTTTCTTTTATAGACAGACAGACTTTATTATTACATTTTCATGTACAGTAGTGCAGCTTGTTAGGAAGTCAGGGTCAGGGCAGAGGGCAGTGTGATGGGATGCCCCCGGAGCAGGATAAAGGTTAAGAGCCTTGTTCAAGATACCGAGTGGATCTCTGGCAGAACTCTGGGATTCAAACTAGGAACAATAGCGTTAAATCTGAATTTCTCTAGACCAGCCCCTGCTCTACTGTGGACCCTCAGGATCTATAAGAGGTTTGTTGAGTGTTACAAATCACCCTTTATAGACGGGATCTTAGACTCACACATGCCGTCCATCTGCTATAGATCTGTTTTCTTTTATAGACAGCTCTATTATCACATTTATAAATGGAGTAGAGTAGAAGTCTTTCTTTGCATGCTAATGGCAGGTTCCTGGAGGAACTATAATTTATAATTACAACCTTCAGCTGTGATTGTTCGCTGTGCTGTAATTGTGGATTGACATGTCTTTAATGGAAGACCAGAATACGATGGAATGCAGAGCGTGTTTTGCTCAAATGCAGTGGATGAGAGGTGGACCGATACGCACTTCTCTCTGGCCAATACCGCTGCTGATATTCAGAAATCATGGCAGCCGATGGCAGAAATATGATACCGATATTTTTTAGCTGATGCGTTTGGCCGATTCCCACCTTCATCACATTCAATCTAACAGTTAATTAAGGAGAAGTGATACGGGAAATTGCTTCAATGAAACATTTTTTGATTATTATTTTGAAGGCTCACTAACAAAACGTCTCAAAAGTTGCATCATATTTAACCAATGATTAAGAACGAAGAACGATGGCTGTAGGACCACCAGGACGTCTGGAGGTTTTTGAGCGTCGCTTGGCTTCACTTTCCAGGTGTGTTTATTAAAACAACGTGACTAAATAAAGCTTTCGGACTCCGTTAATCGCGGCAGGTGTAAACACTGCTCACTTTATATATTCCCAGTTTTAGCTTTTCCGCTTTTTCTGTTTGGATTAGGAAAACAGACTACTGCCACCTGCTGGTATGGAAGAGTTTTGTTTTCTAACGCAAGTGCAGGATGTACATGCACGGTTCAGTGTGTCAGAGACACCAGTCTAATAACCGGTCGATGCTGATTAATTAAAAAATGGCAAAAATTGGGCAGATTAATCGTTAGAGCTTTACAATAGATCATTGTAAGTTGTAATATTTTGATAAACAGAACAGCTTTTTCCAAGTTCAGCCGTTTTACAACAGAATTTGTTATGCTTCCGAACACAACGGCCGCTAACAGAGCAGCACTGCCTGAAGCAGTTGGGGTTTGAAGGCACAGTGGTGGTCTTGTTCATCCTCAAGAGTCCACAAACTATCACTTTTAATATATTAATGTTTGAAGAAAACTCAATTTTCATTTCCAAAAAGTTCCATTCTTCTGATCTTCATTGGACTTATTATTAGGATATCATTATTTTGTCCAGATGTTGTTCCTGGAAATGGTTTATGGATCTGCCTGTCCCACAGTGTTTGACCCCTGAAATGAACATCAGCTCAGATTTCTCCTAACTGACACACTCCGAGTACACCCTCATGTCCTGCTCTTTGATTCTAAACCGCCGTGATCCATTACGCCTTCATGCACTTACAGCAGCAGAGTCCATCAGGAATATTCGACTGTCAGATGAGGAACGAAGCAGAACAAATCCAGAACATAATTATCCCCTGTGTGGCTCCAACAACAGCTTCACTGGTCAGTCGGAGAAGCCATGAGGGACGTGTAACACTTTAAGCTCTTTGAACAGAACCTACAGGTGTTAAATAAACCAAATGTGTTCTTCACAGGTCTGGGGGTTTTACCAACCAAAAGAGGGTTCTGTATTTTTGGAATGACCCATTAATATATATATATATATATCTTTTTTTTTTCTCTGTGGTTTGGTCTCCCATCCACATGTGGGTCACATGAACCTTTTGCTCGTTCTTTCGCTAGTTTAAACTGTTACCTCTTTTTACATGAGCATTAAAAGCAGGCTGAAATGCTTTAACATGATCTGCATCACTTCCTGTTTTGATCCATTTTCACCTCTAAACTGTGTTAGACGAGGTCTGGTTTCTGGATTGGCAGCAGACTGATTAAATGAGGAACTGAGATTCCAGGTTCTGAAATGAAGCTGTACAGTTGTTGTGGTTCTTACGCAGGCAGGTGTTCTCTCTAAAGTCTCTCAGGAACTTCTCACACTCTTCCTCCTGGTTTCCGCTGTTCCTGCAGCTACACCACGGCGAGATGGAGAAGTCTGAGTGATTCGCATCCTCATAGTTAGGAGTCATGTCCGTCCCTTTGAGAGGAGCAGAAGCAAATACAGACATCAATGAGACGAGGCAATATCTGTCTCCCTGTCTCACCTAGTGTCTCACTGTCTCACCTACTGTCTCACTGTCTCTCCTACTGTCTCACTGTCTGGCTCTCCTACTGTCTTACTGTCTATCTGTCTGTCTCTCCTACAGTCTCACTGTCTATCTGTCTGTCTCCCTGTCTCTCCTACTGTCTCACTGTCTGTCTCACCTACTGTCTTACTGTCTATCTGTCTGTCTCTCCTGCAGTCTCACTGTCTATCTCCCTCTCTTCCACTGTCTCACTGTCTACCCCACTGTCTCTCCTTCTGTCTCACTGTCTATCCATCTGTCTCTCCTATTGTCTCACTGTCTGCTTTACTGTCTGACTATCTTTCTGTCTCATTGGCTGCTTTTCTGTCTCACTGTCTTTCTTATTGTCTCACTGTGTGTGTGTATGTGTGTGTCTCACCGATGAGGCCGGTGTAGGCGGTGAGACAGGCCTGGTAGTCGTCGTTTGGACAGGTGCTGATGGAGTCTTCAGTCATCTGACAGTGTGTATGAAAATCTGCCAGTCTGGACCTAAAAAAATAAACACACCCAGGAA
>MU551593.1:383552-386798 GCA_024362625.1 Silurus asotus | reverse complement strand
TCTCCCCCTCTCTCTCTCTCTCTCTCTCTCTCTCTCTCTCTCTCTCTCTCTCTCTCTGTCATTGTAAGTGCTTCTTGTCCTCTGTATCTTTATTGAAATCTGCTGTTTTATTGCCAGAACAGGAGCGAATGAAAATGTTTACGTTAGAGGTCTAAAGAGGTCTAGAAAGACAGATAGATAAAAAGAATGAGAGAGGGATAGAGAGAAAGAGAAGAATAAAGTGTGAGAGAAGTGTATATAGAGTAACTGCTGTAATTTAGTGTGGAGATGAAGAAAAGCTCGACGGCGAGTGTTTGGGATGAAAGTTCTGATTGTCAGAGAATAAAGTGCATTGCTTTTTCTCTCAGCAGAGACTCTGCCATTATACCTGAGCGGACCACTCGCTGCTCAAATTACAGCCTGCCTGCCCCCTGCTGCCTCCTCGGCCTTCAGACCAAAGCACGCTTCAGAAAAAAGCGGAAAAAAGTAAAGAAAGAAACAGTTTAAAAGACTATGATTTGGCCGAGCGAGCAGGTCTGGAGTGCGGAGCTCCTTTTCTCTCCAGACTTTACGGGAAATTAAAGGCTCTCTGTTACACATTTTTCAATAATGCACACTTACACCAGGACTTTCCAGAACTTTCTGTACAAACGTTCCCGATACAGACGTTCCCTTCCATCCCTCAAGCCTTGTGTTTTTGGCTTCTTATCTTTTTCCTACTGACTTTCGCTCGTATTAATCCAAACTCAAAAACAACATGTCAGAAAAACATCTCCACTTTCTGTTTGGTGACTTCGTCGTTGAATTTGTTTGTGTTTAACGGAAAGTCGCTCAGGAAAGTCTGTAGAAAGTTCAGAATGGTAAAAACAGCATTTGTATGGAAATGTAGCACGATGAGAGAGGAGAGTCATCTCTGTTGTTTGGTCAGTTGGTGGCGCTAGAGCTCCTGCATAGTGTACACTGATATCTCTGTGCTGTAGATAAAGACCGTACAGTATAAAAGAACTCCCCAGAACTCACGTTCTAAGACCCCTGATAGTTCAGAAAATCGGTGAAGTTTGGAAGCCCTTATGGTAGTGAATTGATCTAGACTTTTCACTTTAATACCATAATGTGTTATAAAGGAAGTACCTCCTAAATGAGAACACGCACATTTTTGCGAGCAGCGAATTATCGGGGTGGACTGAATAGCGAATCAGCAAATCAGTGACTCACCAACTTAATGATTCAGTGAGTCTGCAAATCAGTGACTAAGTGGCTCACTGATTCAGGGACAGTGATGATGTGACTCAGTAGTGTAGTGACTGTGATGTGATGACTCTGTGATGTAGTGACTCAGTGATGTAGTGACTCAGTGATGTAGTGACTCAGTGATGTACTGACTCAGTAGTGTAGTGACTGTGATGTGATGACTCTGCGATGTAGTGACTCAATAATGTAGTGACTCAGTGATGTAGTGACTCAATAATGTAGTGACTCAGTGATGTAGTGACATAATAATGTAGTGACTCAGTGATGTAGTGACTCAGTGATGTAGTGACTCAGTGATGTAGTGACTCAGTGATGTAGTGACTCAATAATGTAGTGACTCAGTGATGTAGTGACTCATTGATGTAGTGACTCAGTGATGTAGTGACTCAGTGATGGTGAACTGTAGCTACCGTTAGCTGTGGTGCTTCTTTTCAACATACCTTTCTCATTAAAACCCCCCCCCCCCACTCCACCCCTTCCCCCATGCATTACCCCCACCCAACACCCCGATTAATGTTGCCCATTATGGCATGTGTAAGTAAATCCCTTCTGTACGGGTTTAACCAGCCAGTGCTTTGGGTCGCATCCCACTCTCATCCTGATGCCTGCTGAGAAATTTCTGGAAGGTTATCAGATCCATGCTGGTACAGAGACACGGTGACCTGGAGATGAGCTCAGAGCTGGAACTGCTTCAGTCTGGACTTTACACACACACACACACACACACACACACACACAAACACACACACTAAACCTCATCCAGCTCTGCTGAGAGGAACTCAACTTTAACGAGGAGCATGTGAACATAAACCTGCACTGCTGTTATACAGAATTAATCAACACTTTTTGACCAATCAGGATCCAGAATTCTGACCAACAGCTTCTCTAGTGCAGAAAAAGTGATGCAGTGAGACACAGAGTCTCAGTGACGTCATTATTTGGACGTGTCGAGAGTTTGTGCTTGTTTGTCCTTCAGCACAGCACAGAGAGAGAGAGATAGAGAGAGAGAGAGAGAGAGAGAGAGAGAGAGAGAGAGAGAGAGAGAGATTTCTGTTCTTCTTTTTTTTTCTTTATTCTGGAGAATGAGACGAATCCATCAATAGTTAATTGGAAGGGCTGTGTGTGAACATATGGTGTGGCCCCAGGCGTTTTGTGTGTGTGTGTGTGTGTGTGTGTGTGTGTGTGTGTGTGTGTGTGTTTGTGTGTGTGTGTGTGTGTGTGTGTATAGTGTGTGTGTGTGTGTCAGAACAAACTCAGAAAATGTTCAGAAAGAAGTGTGTGTGGGTCTGAACTTGTTGATGCTGCTGTTTAAACACACAAACAAATCAAACAGAAATACAAAAAATTAAACAATAAAAAGAAAAGAGAATTAAAAGAATGGAAAAGTGTAGAACCAAAACAAAATTAAAAAAAATGATTTATTACCTTAATTATTATTATTATTATTACTATTTTCACTATATTCTAATAAATAATTATAGATTTAAATCATATGAAATAATTTCTCACATATCAATAACTTGTCACATGACCTTGGATCTCATATCTTCCTGGATGAGGGCTCACCAACTCAAACTCAACCCCACCAAAACAGAACTGCTGCTCATCCCAGGTGATTCATCTCCAGGTCAAGATCTCTGAAAAACTCTTCATGAGTCTCCACTTGCTCGTAACCTCGGGGTAACTATGGACAATCAACTGTCCTTCTTCCCACATGTCGTTAATGTTGCTCGCTCCTGTCGATTTCTTCTCTATAACATATGAAGGATTCGACCGTTTCTGCCACACAGGCTGCCCAGGTGCTTCTTCAGTCTCTTGTGATTTTGAGACTGGACTACTGCAACTCTCTGCTGCAGGTCTCCCCCTGAACGCTATTCGTCCACTGCAAATGATCCAAAATGCAGCTGTGTGGCTTGTGTTCAATCTGCCCAAGTTCTCCCACACCACCCTACTGCTGCTCCTCCACTGGCTTTCAGTAGCTGCACGTATCAGATTCAAAACACTGATGATGCCTAC
>MU551593.1:346651-358811 GCA_024362625.1 Silurus asotus | reverse complement strand
ACACACACACACACACACACACACACACACACACACACACACACACTTCATTCACAGTACTGGTCAGTGTTTTGAACACCTTCTCCTTCACTGCTTTTCTGTTATTTGTTATTATTCTACATCAATACTGAAAAATCCAAACTATAAACTAACACATCTGGATTTCTGGAGTAAACAGAAACATGCTAAAGAACCCAGAATGTGTTTTATAATTTAGATTCTCCAAAGTAGCTCCATTTAGCTTTGATGCAGCTTCACACACTCATAGCGTTCTCTCTTCACACTCACAAGCTTGCCACCATCTTGAGGAGTTCCCATGGTTCTTCAGTGCTTGACCACTGCTTTTCCTTCACTCTCAAGTCCAAATCATCCTAAACAACCAATCTGGATGTAGACGAGGTGATTGTGGAGGCCAGAACACCTGATATCTAAAATATATTCTGGGTTCTTTCACACGTTTTTGTTGATTAGAGTCCAAACTTTTGACTGGTTCTGTCCACACTGTACTCACTACACACACACTCCAAACACAGTCCACAAACTCAGACATCAACAGGACACTCATCATCCTACACTTCAGCACACACTCTCTTCAATTCCACTTCAAATATCACAAAGAGAAAACACACCCTGGTGTCACTCAGAGAGGGGGCGGGGCCTATTTTGATTTGATGTAATGATTTAAACATACAATACTGTATCATGATAAACGTCTTCGTTCATGAGGATGAGGATGAGGAGAGCATCCTCTACAGGTCTGATCACCTACAGGTCTGATTTACTACAGGGTTTGGGGAAAATCCGACCAACAGATAGATAAGAAAGAAAATTAGACAGAGAGAGAGAAAAAGAGATAGACCAAAGAGATAGGAACAGTTTTCTTAAACATACTGCATTACTTTCTATCTATTTATAGACAAAGTGAAAGCATGGGGAGAGAGAGAGAGAGAGAGAGAGAGAGAGAGAGAGAGACAGAGAGAGAGAGAGAGAGAGGAAGACAGAGAGAAAGAGAGAAAGAAGGGTGGGGAGAAATGTTCTATGTGCACCGGGGAGGAAATTATGGAAGCCTGTCTCCGACACTGAATAAAACATTTAAAAGGTTATTGTGACTTTTTATCTCACAATTCAGATTTTTTTTGAGTTAACAATTGTGAAATATGAACTCGGAATTGTGAGAAAAAATCCAAATTAAAAAAATTCTGAAATCTTTTTCTAGTTTTAGGAGCTATAATCTATTCCCTATGTAGTGCACTTTATAGGGTGTAGGGGTTATAATCTATTCCCTATGTAGTGCACTTTATAGGGTGTGGGGGTTATAATCTAATCCCTATGTAGTGCACTTTATAGGGTGTAGGAGTTATAATCTAATCCCTATGTAGTGCACTTTATAGGGTGTAGTGGTTATAATCTAATCCCTATGTAGTGCACTTTATAGGGTGTAGTGGTTATAATCTAATCCCTATGTAGTGCACTTTATAGGGTGTAGTGGTTATAATCTAATCCCTATGTAGTGCACTTTATAGGGTGTAGTGGTTATAATCTAATCCCTATGTAGTGCACTTTATAGGGTGTAGTGGTTATAATCTAATCCCTATGTAGTGCACTTTATAGGGTGTAGTGGTTATAATCTAATCCCTATGTAGTGCACTTTATAGGGTGTAGTGGTTATAATCTAATCCCTATGTAGTGCACTTTATAGGGTGTAGTGGTTATAATCTAATCCCTATGTAGTGCACTTTATAGGGTGTAGTGGTTATAATCTAATCCCTATGTAGTGCACTTTATAGGGTGTAGTGGTTATAATCTAATCCCTATGTAGTGCACTTTATAGGGTGTAGTGGTTATAATCTAATCCCTATGTAGTGCACTTTATAGGGTGTAGTGGTTATAATCTAATCCCTATGTAGTGCACTTTATAGGGTGTAGTGGTTATAATCTAATCCCTATGTAGTGCACTTTATAGGGTGTAGTGGTTATAATCTAATCCCTATGTAGTGCACTTTATAGGGTGTAGTGGTTATAATCTAATCCCTATGTAGTGCACTTTATAGGGTGTAGTGGTTATAATCTAATCCCTATGTAGTGCACTTTATAGGGTGTAGTGGTTATAATCTAATCCCTATGTAGTGCACTTTATAGGGTGTAGTGGTTATAATCTAATCCCTATGTAGTGCACTTTATAGGGTGTAGTGGTTATAATCTAATCCCTATGTAGTGCACTTTATAGGGTGTAGTGGTTATAATCTAATCCCTATGTAGTGCACTTTATAGGGTGTAGTGGTTATAATCTAATCCCTATGTAGTGCACTTTATAGGGTGTAGTGGTTATAATCTAATCCCTATGTAGTGCACTTTATAGGGTGTAGTGGTTATAATCTAATCCCTATGTAGTGCACTTTATAGGGTGTAGTGGTTATAATCTAATCCCTATGTAGTGCACTTTATAGGGTGTAGTGGTTATAATCTAATCCCTATGTAGTGCACTTTATAGGGTGTAGTGGTTATAATCTAATCCCTATGTAGTGCACTTTATAGGGTGTAGTGGTTATAATCTAATCCCTATGTAGTGCACTTTATAGGGTGTAGTGGTTATAATCTAATCCCTATGTAGTGCACTTTATAGGGTGTAGTGGTTATAATCTAATCCCTATGTAGTGCACTTTATAGGGTGTAGTGGTTATAATCTAATCCCTATGTAGTGCACTTTATAGGGTGTAGTGGTTATAATCTAATCCCTATGTAGTGCACTTTATAGGGTGTAGTGGTTATAATCTAATCCCTATGTAGTGCACTTTATAGGGTGTAGTGGTTATAATCTAATCCCTATGTAGTGCACTTTATAGGGTGTAGTGGTTATAATCTAATCCCTATGTAGTGCACTTTATAGGGTGTAGTGGTTATAATCTAATCCCTATGTAGTGCACTTTATAGGGTGTAGTGGTTATAATCTAATCCCTATGTAGTGCACTTTATAGGGTGTAGTGGTTATAATCTAATCCCTATGTAGTGCACTTTATAGGGTGTAGTGGTTATAATCTAATCCCTATGTAGTGCACTTTATAGGGTGTAGTGGTTATAATCTAATCCCTATGTAGTGCACTTTATAGGGTGTAGTGGTTATAATCTAATCCCTATGTAGTGCACTTTATAGGGTGTAGTGGTTATAATCTAATCCCTATGTAGTGCACTTTATAGGGTGTAGTGGTTATAATCTAATCCCTATGTAGTGCACTTTATAGGGTGTAGTGGTTATAATCTAATCCCTATGTAGTGCACTTTATAGGGTGTAGTGGTTATAATCTAATCCCTATGTAGTGCACTTTATAGGGTGTAGTGGTTATAATCTAATCCCTATGTAGTGCACTTTATAGGGTGTAGTGGTTATAATCTAATCCCTATGTAGTGCACTTTATAGGGTGTAGTGGTTATAATCTAATCCCTATGTAGTGCACTTTATAGGGTGTAGTGGTTATAATCTAATCCCTATGTAGTGCACTTTATAGGGTGTAGTGGTTATAATCTAATCCCTATGTAGTGCACTTTATAGGGTGTAGTGGTTATAATCTAATCCCTATGTAGTGCACTTTATAGGGTGTAGTGGTTATAATCTAATCCCTATGTAGTGCACTTTATAGGGTGTAGTGGTTATAATCTAATCCCTATGTAGTGCACTTTATAGGGTGTAGTGGTTATAATCTAATCCCTATGTAGTGCACTTTATAGGGTGTAGTGGTTATAATCTAATCCCTATGTAGTGCACTTTATAGGGTGTAGTGGTTATAATCTAATCCCTATGTAGTGCACTTTATAGGGTGTAGTGGTTATAATCTAATCCCTATGTAGTGCACTTTATAGGGTGTAGTGGTTATAATCTAATCCCTATGTAGTGCACTTTATAGGGTGTAGTGGTTATAATCTAATCCCTATGTAGTGCACTTTATAGGGTGTAGTGGTTATAATCTAATCCCTATGTAGTGCACTTTATAGGGTGTAGTGGTTATAATCTAATCCCTATGTAGTGCACTTTATAGGGTGTAGTGGTTATAATCTAATCCCTATGTAGTGCACTTTATAGGGTGTAGTGGTTATAATCTAATCCCTATGTAGTGCACTTTATAGGGTGTAGTGGTTATAATCTAATCCCTATGTAGTGCACTTTATAGGGTGTAGTGGTTATAATCTAATCCCTATGTAGTGCACTTTATAGGGTGTAGTGGTTATAATCTAATCCCTATGTAGTGCACTTTATAGGGTGTAGTGGTTATAATCTAATCCCTATGTAGTGCACTTTATAGGGTGTAGTGGTTATAATCTAATCCCTATGTAGTGCACTTTATAGGGTGTAGTGGTTATAATCTAATCCCTATGTAGTGCACTTTATAGGGTGTAGTGGTTATAATCTAATCCCTATGTAGTGCACTTTATAGGGTGTAGTGGTTATAATCTAATCCCTATGTAGTGCACTTTATAGGGTGTAGTGGTTATAATCTAATCCCTATGTAGTGCACTTTATAGGGTGTAGTGGTTATAATCTAATCCCTATGTAGTGCACTTTATAGGGTGTAGTGGTTATAATCTAATCCCTATGTAGTGCACTTTATAGGGTGTAGTGGTTATAATCTAATCCCTATGTAGTGCACTTTATAGGGTGTAGTGGTTATAATCTAATCCCTATGTAGTGCACTTTATAGGGTGTAGTGGTTATAATCTAATCCCTATGTAGTGCACTTTATAGGGTGTAGTGGTTATAATCTAATCCCTATGTAGTGCACTTTATAGGGTGTAGTGGTTATAATCTAATCCCTATGTAGTGCACTTTATAGGGTGTAGTGGTTATAATCTAATCCCTATGTAGTGCACTTTATAGGGTGTAGGGGTTATAATCTAATCCCCTGGTCAGTGATCAGTCCACAGGGGTAACATCCACCTGGAGAAGCAGAACCAGTCTCATGGACTCAACCGTTTACTCTCCACTGTACACCATTTTTCCTGTAGAGACGTGAAGCTCATTAATCACAGCGTGGTGGATCTCCAGCGAGAGGAAGAACAGGGGAAAGAAATCTGTAAGCGAGACAGCAACTACAATCGTGTAGCCGTCACTGCCTTCTGTCCCATGCTGACATGAACCTCACCATCACCATCATCTGCTGGTTTTATATCAAAGTTACTGTTCTCTCTGCATAAATCCATCAGTCTCTACATGTCTTATCTTCCTGAGCTGAGCAACAAATCAAGCAACTATACTCCGCTCCTTTGCACTTCACTTTTCACCTGGGAATCTTCTCCACTTTTTTGCTAGGAATAAAAACATTCTCCACTTCTACTGCTTATAGATTCTTTAACTATTTACAGCTCTTTAATGTTCTTCAGTTGTTCCACCATGGGAACCCTTAAAAGTTCACAGTAAAAGCCTACAACAATGTACTTTTCCTTCTGCATCATACCAGCAAAATCCTTCACAATCAAAATACAAAGCCTTAATAATCCAATAAAGAACCCTGAAGAACCCCCTGAAGAAGCCATGTAGGAGCTGAATAAATCTGCAGAACACATGCGCAATTATCGTCCAATATGATCTAATATTTCCATAACTAGAACCACTTATGAGGTTGAAATTTGAATTAGTAAAGAATTTTTAGCTCAATAAAAGCGTTCTATTTGTCCACCTAAGACCTCCTGATGGAGACAACAAAGGATTAAAGGTTTCGCAAGAATGACACATAAGGAACCTTCAAAGATTCCAAGCAAATTGTTTTTCTACAGTCCATATGAGTAGTACCTAATTTTGTAATCCAATCGAAATTATTCAGCAAATTCTGGAAGAACCTGCTGAGGAACCCTTTTATACCAAAGGTTATTACTCAGTACTGAATGTAGAAAACAGTTCTGTATAAGAGGTTCTTCAGGGGTGAACTGAACTTTAAGAAATTTTTTTGATGGAACCCTTTGCAAGGAAAATCTTTTGGAGAAATTGTCTCTGTAGAACTTTTGAAGAATAAAATTAAAGAATTCCAGCAGCTAAAGACCCTTAAATAACTAAAGAAGGAGATTCTTCATATTCTCATGATTTTAATGATCTACAAATCTTTAAGTGATCTGTCATTCTGTCATTCGATCTAGAAAATGACCGAAGTTCAGCACCAGAATGGTTCTTCTAGTTTCTTAGCAATCAATATTTTTAAAGGTTAAATGAAGTTTGGATTAAACGTTCCTGCTTGTTCTGAGGACGTTGAGGATGGCTTCTCTTCTGGGACAATATACAGATTCCTCTTAAAAGCTATTCTTGAAATGATTCTGGTTCCTCTCAAGAGTTCTTCCTGAAGTGAGTTTGATTCCTCTAAAAGGTTCCTCAGTGGTTTCTCTCAGACTAGTCTGAAATGATCTAAGAAGAAGTTTGTTTTGTTTGGTTTAAGATCCTTCACTTTTTGAAGGCCATGTTTGGGTGGATTCCTGAAGGATGTGTTTTATGTGAGGAAGTGAGATTATAACTATAAATATGAATGTAGAGAAGGTGCAGTAACACTAAACCCATCTGCTGCGCTCTTTCTGACTGTGGAGCGTTCCCTGGTGTAGAGGCAGACGGGGTTAATCCATCTCACCATGGATCAGGCGGCGTGTTAATCCCACATCATCCCTGACGTCTGCTTCACCCTTTCCTTTGCTCTCCAGCTGGTGCCGTGGTGGGCGAGACAGAAATATCCGTCTGTACACCATCACCAGGGCCGTCTGCGTGTCCTTGGTTTGGGTTTCGTCCTCTATTGTTAGATGAGAAATATTCCATCACTGCAGAGTCCCTAAAAACTTCATCATCTCTCTGAAGGCCACTAACCCTGAAATAGATCCCAAACAAGTCCTGGATCACCCTGAAGTTCACAAACACACCACCCCCCTGCTGTGCTGCACACTCGAGATCCTTTATTAACCTCCGCCCATCAGACAGGACACTTTATAGGTCACTGTAGACCATCTGATGCACTTCAGAAATTATTGGCACCTCTTTACCATCCAGACAGGACACTGTGTATGATGTGGTATGAAAACGTTTGGAGATGAATGGTGTAACTGTTCTGGCCCACGTTCTCTCCCACGTCTGCAATTTCAACACAGACAGCGAGTTAGAACAAAGAACAAACGTGAAATTTTGGGAGAAATTGGGGAAATCTGCCACAGAGACGTTTGACGTGACGTACGTTTGACGTTCATCCATGCTGCAACGAGTCGCCGAGGTGTTTTCCAAGAGTGGAAGAACATCACTGGAAGACAACGAAAGATCAGGAAGACCTTAGACAAGAATGTCGAAATCGTTCAGCAACTCGTGCATAATGATTGTCAGAAAACAGTTCACATGTTCTCACTTCTGCACTCACCATAATCTCCAGATTTGCCTCCTGTGGACTTCGCCCTCTTCCCGAAGATGAAGATGCACGTTGCAGTTTTGGCACGTTGCAGATCCAGCAGGAATTACCAAAAGAGCTCGACAAGCTTCAAAAAGAAGACTTCCAGGAGCACTGGATACTGTGCATGGGGACACATTTGAAGGTGATCATGTGGAAAAGTAGATAAATGAACTACATTCTTGTAAACAGAGCGAATCTCCAAACCTTCTGATACCAACTTCAGAAAGTCCTGCCGCCTCTCTTCCTTATTTAACCTAAAAAGAAGCCACTACAGAGCAGGAATTATTCAAGGAATTTCATTCAGACTTCATCTAAAGCCATAAATGAGTTTTCTGTTTTCCTACATCTACTTTTTAAACACTCAGGTTGTTGGTTCATCTTAAGGGCTCTTCTTGAAGTGGTTCTGGTTCATCTCTAGTGTGTTCCTGAAGTGATTTTGGACAGTCTAAAAGGTTCTTTATCAAATGAGGGAAAAACATGCAGGACTTTGATGAGCTCTTTGCTGGTTAAAACAGTTCTACTGAGTTTGAAGATCCAAGTGAAAAGAAACACTTAGAAACACTGTACAGCTGTGATCATGATTTTCTGGAGATGTTACAGCTATGAAGTTCTAAAATGTCTCCCCATTAGCCCGTTAGCTGCTGCACCAGCTCTGGACTTTACCTCCCTCCATAAATCACTTTGGATAAAAGCTTCTGCGCAAACGACTAAACGTCAACGTGCTGCTAAAGAATTCAAAACGAGAGTAACAGGTCAAATCATTCACGTCCATCAAAACCAAAAACACGGAGATGTTCGACGTTCCAAGTTTAACTGCTTCCAGAGATCATTTTAACGAGTCGCTCTTGAAATATGTTGAAAAGTGTTTGCTTACTTCCTGGAAATATGAGAAAAATAGAGCAGTATGCAGTACACACACACACACACACACACACACACACACACACACACACACACACACACACACAGAGCACACACACACACGCACACACACACGGAGGAGGTCCATTGTGCATGGAAGCGTTTGAGGGTTTCTCCCGCAGCATCACGCTGAGTGGTTTATTTTTATCAGAGATGGTTCTTGTTTTCAGATTCTAAAAGCGTAACCTCAGACATGCAGTACACACACACACACACACACACACACACACACACACACACACACACACAAGCATCAAATCACACACATAGATTTTACATCTCAGGTTTTTAAAATAAACCCAGGCCCTGGACAGAGGCGTATCTGATCTGATCTGATCTGGGAGTGGTGCAGAAGTGATGGAGGAGTGATGGAGGAATGGTGGAGAAGCTCTGAAGGACGAGTGATGGAGGAGTGATGAAGGAAGGGTGGGGGAACTCTGAAGGATGAGTGATGGACGAGTGATGGAGGAATGGTGCAGGAGCTCTGAAGGATAAATGGTTGAGAGGTGATGGAGAAATGGTGAAGGAGCTTTGAAGGATGAATGGTGGAGGAGTGATAGAGGAATGGTGGAGGAGTTTTGAAGGGTGAATGGTGGAGGAGTGATAAAGGAATGGTGGAGGAGTTCTGAAGGATGAATGGTGGAGGAGTGATAGAGGAATGGTGGAGGAGCTCTGAAGGATGAATGGTGGAGAAGTGATGAAGAAATGGTGGGGAAGCTCTGAAGGATTAATGGTGGAGGAGTGATCGAGGAATGGTGGAGAAGCTCTGAAGGATTAATGGTGGAGGAGTGATAGAGAAATGGTGGAGGAGCTCTGAAGGATGAATGGTGAAGGGGTGATGGAGGAATGGTGGAGGAGCTTTGAAGGATTAATGGTGGAGAAGTGATGGAGAAATGGTGGAGGAGCTCTGAAGGGTTAATGGTGGAGGAGTGATGGAGGGTGGATGGTGGAGGAGTGATGGAGGAATGGTGGGGAAGCTCTGAAGGGTTAATGGTGGAGGAGTGATGGAGGGTGGATGGTGGAGGAGTGATGGAGGAATGGTGGGGGAGCTTTGAAGGGTTAATGGTGGAGGAGTGATGGAGGAATGGTGGAGGAGTGATGGAGGATGAATGGTGGAGAAGTGATGAAGAAATGGTGGGGAAGCTCTGAAGGATTAATGGTGGAGGAGTGATAGAGAAATGGTGGAGGAGCTCTGAAGGATTAATGGTGGAGGAGTGATAGAGAAATGGTGGAGGAGCTCTGAAGGATGAATGGTGAAGGGGTGATGGAGGAATGGTGGAGGAGCTTTGAAGGATTAATGGTGGAGAAGTGATGGAGGGTGGATGGTGGAGGAGTGATGGAGGAATGGTGGGGGAGCTCTGAAGGGTTAATGGTGGAGGAGTGATGGAGGAATGGTGGAGGGGCTCTGAAGGGTTAATGGTGGAGGAGTGATGGAGGAATGGTGGAGGAGTTCTGAAGGAGGAACGGTTTGCCGGTGAAGGAAACGAGGGCGATGGGAGCAGCTGCAGTAAACTGCCCTGTAACTCTATAATGGAGAAATGCAATCAGGTTCAAGAGGAAAATTCAATTTCACAAAAAGAACATGACTGAACTCGAACGCTCAAACGCCAAATCCTCACTGAGAGTCACCAATCATCTTCTCCATGAACCTCAGACAGAGAGAGAGAGAGAGAGAGAGAGAGAGAGAGAGAGAGAGAGAGAGAGAGAGAGAGAGTTTTTCTTTATTTTTACTCACTTTATCTTTTTTTATTTATTGATTATGTTTATTATATAAATGAAACAGAGAGAGAGAGAGAGAAGGTTGGATGATGTGGAGATGTGAAGCAGGATGTAGATAGGATTAGTAATGAGGAAGTGAGAGCACAGATTAAGAGGATGAAGAGTGGAAAGTCGGTTGGACCAGAATACACACCGGTAGAAGCATGGAGATGTTTAGGAGAGATGCAGTGGAGTTTTTAACCAGATTGTTTAACAGGATGTTGGAAGGTGAGAAGATGCCTGAGGAATGGAGAAGAAGTGTGCTGGTACTGATCTTTAAGAATAAGGGAGATGTGCAGACCTGCAGTAACTACAGGGGAATAAAGTTAATCAGTCACACCATGAAGTTCTGGGAAAGAGTAGTGGAAGCCAGGCTGAGAGAAGAGGTGACCATCTGTGAGCAACAGTATGGTTTCATGCTGAGGAAGAGCACCACAGATGCATTATTTGCTTTGAGGATGTTGATGGAGAAGTATAGAGAAGGTCAGAAGGAGCTGCATTGTGTGTTTGTGGATTTAGAGAAAGCGTACGACAGGGTGGAGAGAGGAGTTGTGGTATTGTATGAGGAAGTCTGGTGTGTCAGAGAAGTGTGTGAGGGTGGTGCAGGACATGTATGAGGACAGTGTGACAGCAGTGAAGTGTGCAGTAGGAACAACAGACTGGTTTAGAGACAGTGGTGTTGAGTAAAAGACAGGAGGTGGAGCTGGAGGTAGCAGAGCTGAAGAAGTTGAGATGTTCGTTGGGAGTGATGATGATGGAAAAGATTAGAAATGAGTTTATTAGAGGGACAGCCCACGCTTTTTCTTGTCCCCTGCCTCACTTCTTTCTTTTAGTCCATACTTTAAAAATGGACGTTTTCTCCGTCCCGCTGCACTGGTGTAGAGACTGGTGTCTCCTGGTGACAGCTCTGCACCCCTGTGCCTGCCTCCTCCAGAACTGCTCCAGAACTGCTCCAGAACTGCTCCAGAGTCCACTGGGACTTATTTTGGTTTCGCAGGGCTTCTCCCGGTCCGGTTCGGCTAATTCTCTATCTATCCTCTCTCTCCATTCTCCATCTCTATCCTCTCTCTCTATCCATCCATTATCCATTCTCTCTTCATCCTCTTTTATTGTACCCTCCATTCCCATTATTCCAGTTTTTAAAACCCAAGAAATCCATGACACGTGATCAAGAAACCGCAAATATAATATATATATAAAAGTAAAAACGTCTCTGAAACTGGAGACTTCTTCCAAAAACGTGTAATAAACGTATTTTGTTATAAATCTCTTGATGAGGATGAGACTGTACACACCCCCTGCAAATCAGCTGTTGCTATGGAAACGGAGGTGCATTCATTATAAACCTGTTGTGTTTGTGATGGCGTGATTAAAACTCTGAGCAGGTTCTGGATCATGTTCCAGCTTCATGTTGAGACGATCCTGCTCTCTCTGTGTGTGTGTGTGTGTGTGTGTGTGTGTGTGTGTGTGTGTGTGTGTGTGTGTGTGTGTGTGTGTGTGTGTGTGAATGTCCACACAATAAAAAAACGAGACAGAGATTAGATATTACTCGAGTGTGATCACCACAGTTGATTTTTCTTCCTTCTTATTCAGTTTCAGGAGAAAAAGTTCCATCATCCCCTCAGTTCTTCTCCACTTGTCCTCCATACAGACACAAGGTCACATCACACACATCGACTCGCTCGCTCTCTTTCTCTCTCTCTCTCTCTCTCTCTCTCTCTCTCTCTCTCTCTCTAACACACACACACACACACACACACACACACACATGCACACACTCAAATTTGCAATCTCTGACCTTGTTATCTTTTCGTCAGAGTGATCACGTCATCCGCCAGAGAGGCGCAAGCCGTGTGTTTAATCCCATATTCTTTCCAGTCTAATACTTTTTGCCAGCAGGAGAGCACACACACACACACACACACACACACACACACACACACACACACACACACACACTCATGCACATACACACTCACATCACACACACACACACACACACACTCATGCACACAAACACACACAAACACTCATGCACATACACACTCACATCACACACACACACACACACACACTCATGCACA
>MU551593.1:328954-341365 GCA_024362625.1 Silurus asotus | reverse complement strand
GTGTGTGTGTGTGTGTTTTGAAGTGCTGCTCGCTGTTTTGCTGGCCCTAAGGGTTGTGCTGTTCTAAACAGATGGGATGTGGCAGGGTGGAGCAGAGCTCCCCCAAAATTAATCCACTCAGACAGGTGTGTCCGAGCATGTGTGCTTGTTGTGGGTGGAACTGTGTTCTGCTTTTTCACAGCAATCCTTTTTGACAAGTTGGTTTCTGCCTGTGTATCTGTGTGTGCTTTTGAGACCAAAGGGGAGAGAGAGAGAGAGAGAGAGAGAGAGAGAGAGAGAGAGAGAGAGAGAGAGAGAGAGAGAGAGAGAGAGATACAGTCTGAATTCTGGGCTGTTGATGAGACCGAAACCTCTGGCCACGAGCCTGAAACACTGACCGTGAGAAGAAAAAGCCCCCCGCTGTCTGTAATAACACACAGGAACACCAGTCCATCTGCCACTTGGAATACCATCACAATTCCATCTGGATAAAAAGGGAAATTCGAGGACTAGTCTCAATAAGGTCCAGGAGGAAATAAACGTCACCTCCTGCCACTTCAGAAGCCTTTCAGACGTAGTTGTACAGTTAATGAAGGACGTCTCTCTGTTTCCAGAGTCTTCTCTAAAGTTTAAAGTATAACCTTCACTCCACACAACCTTCACTGCATCAGCCTTCACTCCACACATCTCAGCGTGTACAGTAGCGTTCCTTTACACTGCTGCCACGGAAACAACTCCGTCAAATCCCTTAGGGACATAAAGAGGTCCTACAGAATGTTTCAGAAATTCTAGAGTTTACAGTTTTCGAGGTGAATTGGGTTGTTTCTGGGCTAAACCCTGATCAAAACACTTTGTACTATAGCAGCATACTAGTGGCATCATAGTGGCATCATAGTGGCATCATAGTGGCATAACAATGTTATGGTGGTGGCATTCTGGAGGAATAAGAATGGTTAAACCGTGACACTCTTGAGGCACAACAA
This sequence comes from Silurus asotus, assembly GCA_024362625.1. Classification (NCBI taxonomy): domain Eukaryota; kingdom Metazoa; phylum Chordata; class Actinopteri; order Siluriformes; family Siluridae; genus Silurus; species Silurus asotus. The sequence continues at coordinate 340,403 of MU551593.1, read as the reverse complement.
TGGCAACATGATGCCATTCTAGAGTCAAACACTGCCATCATGATGCCATTCTAGAGTCAAACACTGCCATCATGATGCCATTCCAGAGGCAAAACAGTGTCTTTGTCATGGCATTCAAGAGGCATAGCAGTGGTATTTTTGTGATATTCTAAAGGCATTATGGTGGCATTCAGTGGCATCCTGTTGAAATTTTTGAGGCATAACAGTGGCATGATGGTGGCATTCTAGAGACATATAAATGGCATCATGATGGCATTCTTTATGGTCTTTTATAGTGATTATACATGCTTTCTAGTGGAATTCTTGTGCCTGTGTAAAAGCATTGTAATAAAACTAAAGCCGGTTTCTTGTGGCATTTAGATGATTATAGGAGCGAGTTTAAAGTGGAGAGTAAATAATGCTGCATATGAAGTCCACATCATCATGTATCACTGTGTCTGTTTATGTCACGAATGTTCCAGGACATTTATTCGTCCATTGCTACAAGACGATCTGGATTAGTCGAGCGATGTTCTTGTCATGGAGCAGTGGCATCAGAACTAGCAAGCTCAAGTCCTTTTGATTTAATGCTACGTTCAAGATCATTCTTACTTACGCTGTTGTTGGACTTGAACAAAGAAATTACTACAAATTAAAAAGTGACTTGGTTTTATTCTGGAGGCAGCTGGAGAACGCAATCTCCTATTAATAACACGAGAAAGAAATATCACACCGTAACCAGTAATTACGTAATGAACCTTAATATTCTTCTCCTGTATTCAGAAGTAACGATTCCTCAGAAGCCTGTTGGAGAGATGAGCCCATAGATTTATGATGTCATACACTCCCTTTCCTTCCACTTCCTTCCTGTTTCTGATAACACTGCTGTGTGTTCTCACCACAACTCTCCCTCACGCTTATTCATTTGAAATGAAGATGTAGGAGCATCCGTGTCCATGCAGGATGTCGATTCATTCACCGTAACTGCAGCCACATTTCTGGTTCCTGGTAATTAGATACTTACAAACTATCATGCCAGTTCCTGCTGAGAAAGACCTCAGCCATCCATCACAAACTCCTCACAATCTCACCGTGAACTATCGCTCAGGTTCCAAGACCTGTCTTTACCACACCTTTTTATTATCATCAGGGATCTCCAGCACCGATCTTCTGTCCAGCTTTCACAGTTCTTTCCTGTAGTCTGGTCGACTTTATGATGTTTGCTGATCTCAAGAACATTGCTTGTTTTTAACTAATCAGTCTACAGTCTTTTATTAAAGTCTTGAAGCTCACCATGAGTCATGTGAGTAAATTTATCAGTAGCAAATGTAATAGTTTGGCAAAAAAGATGTCATGATGTCATCAGGAAGATTCTTTAAGTTGACGGCTCATTTGCATATGTTTGTTTAGCAGCATTTAGTCATTTATAATTAATTTCATTTGGAAAATTCAATGAAATATTGTAAATATCAGGAGGATAGAAATCTGTGAAAAAGATAATTATTAGGGAAATATTCACACTTTCGTTTACAATCGTTTCCCAGAAGTCGCTCATCCAAACGTCTGAAAACGCTCACGTCCAAAACGTAAGCAAAACGTAAGCAAAACGTGAGCAGAACGTAAGGCGATTCGACCCGCGTGATTTCCGTCCGGCGTTTATTTACATTTTTGACTCTTTGACATTCCAACAAAATGTACAAATTCACACATTTTTTGAAAAAGCTACGTTTTGGTTGATTGAAGACGTCTCAGTGTCTTTAAGACAAATCTGAGAGACAAATATGCGTGCGTTTTTTCTAAGCTCCGCCCACTTCTGATCTCAGACGTCTGGCCTGAACCTGCTGTGATGTTGTGCTTCAGCAATAAAAAAAAAATTAAAAAATAAAGCCTTTTTTTTCTGCTTTGATCTTCGTTTCTGTGTATCAGTGAAGAAACTGGAAAACGACTTGGTTTTCTGATGCTTGGTTCTGAAGTATTAGAGAAAAATAAAAATAATGTTCTTTTTTTATTTCGGAAATGAAATGACCAGAAGGTTCACAGACCCTCAGCGAGCTCGATGTGGATTAATAACGCTTTATCGAAAAGATAAATAACCGAAAAAAAGAAAACATCAGGAATCTCAGATAACTGAACCCCTCATGACGTAGGACACCACCTTCTTTGTCCTTTTTGGTTTCTTTCCATTGGGTCGTTTGAACCTGGATGTAAGACGAGGGTTAAATCCCTCGGCGTTCCGGTGCTTTGTGTTCACGGCGTGTTTCCAGGAGCTCAGGAGCAAAAACAGGAGTCATCTATCTTTCCCAATGAGTGCAGACGGAGAAGCTCGCTCGCACTCTGATTTCTGCAGGCAGGCCACCATCGTGCTGAATTACATGTCACTTTAAATAGGCTGTTTGGCTGAGATGATGGGATGGCAAGAGTGTGAGAGAGAGAGAGAGAGAGAAAGAGAGAGAGAAAGAGAGAGAGAGAGAGAGAGACTCATAGTCAGCAGATGGTGTGAAATGTCATACATTACCAGCAGTAGAAGCTCGGAGCCGCTCTGGCGAACGCTCTGACATTTGTGTGTAATTCGGAGTGGGTGTGTGTATACATGCCACGGGAATATAGCGAGCGTTATTGCTCATCACGATCGGTGTGAAAAACTCATGATTGTGGCTGAGAGCTCGTTTAGCTCAGTGGCCTTCATCTGCAGTTATATTCCAGGAGATTTTACCGCGTTCCTCACTGCTGGAGATATCCATCCGTCGTTCCTGCGCCTGTTTATGAGGTTAAAGTCGTGCTGAAGAACTTCCTGCCGCTGTGCACCGCCATCTAATACACAGCTCCTGCACCTAACGAGTGATCAGGAAAGCCTGAAAGACGAGAAGGTTTCATCTCAAGGAGGTTTATTATCAACAGTTACCATCATTCTTCTGTATTATTATACATTTCATCTCCATTTGTCTTGGAGCTGTGAAGCAGCATGCAAGAGGAATCAATCACTCCTTAACTACCAGGTGCTTGTTTATGTCCTTCAGCCAGGCAGCTTCTGGTAGCTGAAAGATCCTTACCACTAGTCCAGATCTTCTGGTGGCCAAAACCTCTTTAAATCTCCTTCAAATCTTCTGGTGATAAAAGATTCTTACAACTAAGTGGTCGAAGAGATTGTTACAATTGCTTCAGAACCTTTGATGGCCAAAAGCTCCTTAAAACTACCCCAGGTTTTTTGGAGGCCAGAAGATCCTTTGATTAAAGGGAGCAGTTTCTCCTGCCTTACATTCCTCTGTTTCCTGCATTTACCTCCTCCTAAAACAAAGTTTCCCCAAAAACTCCTCAAACCTCCTCAATTTGACTCAACATGCCTCAGAATGAGGAACTTCAGTGATCTAATATCATCTGATCTGATCTGATCTGATCTGAACTGATATTTGATCTGATCTGATATGAACTGATATTTGATTTGATCTGATCTGAACTGATATATGATCTGATCTGATCTGATCTGAACTGATATATGATCTGATCTGATCTGATATGAACTGATATATGATCTGATCTGATCTTATATGAACTGATATATGATCTGATCTGATCTGATCTGATCTGATATGAACTGATATATGATCTGATCTGAACTGATATGAACTGATATATGATCTGATCTGATCTGATATGAACTGATATATGATCTGATCTGATCTGATATGAACTGATATATGATCTGATCTGATCTGATATCTGACATAAACATTAAAACACCTGTTAAATATCTGTGTTTTCTCGTCTCCTGACGTCTGTATCAGCACTGACTTCAGCTCCTGGCAGAAAACGTGCTTATTTGTATCTTTAGATTTGAGACTGTCTGCTCTTCCATACGGACGCGTTCCCGGCTTCCAAACACACCACCGAACACGTCTGTACGTCTGAATCAGAGCGTCTGTTCAACACCACCATCTGAACACTCGTCTTCTCATCAGAGCCAGATGTTCATCATCATTTCAGAAAAATAAAGAAAGAAAAATACACTAAAAATAAATACAAACATTTAAAATAATAAGAAAGAAAGAAAGAAAGAAAGAAAGAAAGAAAGAAAGAAAGAAAGAAAGAAAGAAAGAGAAACAGTTCTCTGGAGTCTCAGTGTAAATCAATAATAAATGTAATTCAGGTGTTAAAGAGTAAAAGGAATAAAAATATTGCAGTGAATAAAAAAACATAATAAAATGTATTTATTTAATCAGTGATTAATTTGTTTGTTTGTTTGTTTGTTTGTTTATAAGTTGATGTAAGCACTGGATCTGGTCTCCGCGGTACAGACACCGTCGTCTCGCACTGCTGCGCTAAAGTGCCAATTATCCTGTCAGTGAAGCAAAAAGGCTGAGCTGAGAAACGCTTCTGAATTTGATTTATCCATTTAGACAAAACAATTTGTCTGTCAGATGCCAAAAACCTGTTTTCCTTCCTCCCAAAACAAACACATCCACAGGCTAAAGACTTTTCCATTTCTCTGCCTAGTGTTAAGTGAGGGGAAGGTCATTTATTTAGCGAATAAACACTGAGTTTCCTCCAGGAAGAACAGAGAGAACAACATGGCTCCAATTACAGCCATGGACCAGCACTCAGATCTCCAACACTCAGATCTCCAACACTCAGATCTTCAGCGCTCAGATCTTCAACACTCAGATCTCCAACACTCCGACCTCCAACACTCCGATCTCCAACACTCCGATCTCCAACACTCAGATCTCCAAAACTCAGATCTCCAACACTCAGATCTCCAACACTCAGATCTCCAACACTCAGATCTCCAAAACTCAGATCTCCAACACTCAGATCTCCAACACTCCGATCTCCAACACTCAGATCTCCAAAACTCAGATCTCCAACACTCAGATCTCCAGCGCTCAGATCTCCAACACTCAGATCTCCAACACTCCGATCTCCAACACTCAGATCTCCAACACTCCGATCTCCAACACTCAGATCTCCAACACTCCGATCTCCAACACTCAGATCTCCAAAACTCAGATCTCCAACACTCAGATCTCCAGTGCTCAGATCTCCAACACTCAGATCTCCAACACTCCGATCTCCAACACTCAGATCTCCAACACTCAGATCTCCAATGCTCTGATCTCCAACACATTGATCTCCAACACTTTGATCTCCAACACTCCAGACTCCAAAGCTCCTGACTCCAGTGCTCTGGTTTTTAATGTTCTGATCTTTGACACTCACAGTGATGAATATTTGCTTTACACTTTTCTTCGTCTTTCTCTGTTTAGGGGCATAGAGAAGAGGAAGAGAGAGAAAGAGAGAGAAAGAGAGAGAAAGAGAGAGAAAGAAAGAGAGCGAGGAGGTGTGAGATGAACAGATCTGCCTGATAAACAGCGCTGGACGTGTCATTTATCACTGAGAACTCCAGGGAACCGAGCGTCTCCAAACTAGCAGAGGAAGGAAATTGCTAACTTTCTCACAAGGGCAGATAAAGGAGAAAAATAGAAGAGTTAAAAAACATGAAGAAAAGAGGAAATCATGGTGTTTATCGGACGTGTTGAGGAAAGAGTGAGCGCTGGGAGCGACTGGGGAACTGAAAGCTACAATAATGTTTAGCAGAACTTCCAGTTTAAAGTTCTAACAAGCTTTCACTGTTCTTCCACCACGTCCTTCACAGATCCTGCTTATTGATTAGTCGGCAGATGTTAATTATTGGTCTATGATGCACTCGTTATGGTTTCTATAGTAACCGCGTCAGAAGCGACAGTGGTGAGGGAACGAGTGTTTATAGCTGCTATAATGTAGGTGGGAACAGGAATGAAATGTTTCCCACTAACATGAAATATAACTATAAATGGATAAAAAGTATGATATTGCGCAATAATTATTCCTTATGGTCCTACACTAATATCAGCTTGGACAGAAATGTACAGGAAGTGAGTCTCGTTAATGAATGGCACAGAAAACCCATGGAGAACCCAGGGAGAACCCACGAAGAACCCACGGAGAACCTAAAGGACTTATCACCTAGGAGGCTGCTGATCATCTCAACAGTTCTGACAGGCAGTTAAGAAGGAATGAGACCAAACTATCAAGAGAAGGAGAAGAAAAAGAAAAAGAGATTCCTCCTCCACACACACACACACACACACACACACACACACACACACACAAAACACACTCTCTCCAGCTCTGCTCTCTGAGTTCCTTCTTTTTTTCTTGCTCTCTTTCTCCATATTCACTCTATTCATACACTATATAAATAAAACTCTCCTTCAAGGTTCACCCTTCTTTCATCTGGTTCTCTTCACACTACGCCTCCAGCCATCACCTTGTCCTGACTATCAGTAGAAAAGGAGTTGGTTTGTTCTTTCTCTCGTCTCGTCTCGTCTCGTCTGGGTCTTTGGCATCGCTTCTTCAATAAGAAGAACATGCCCTTACAGCACTGATGTTCTTCTCTCACCAGAACCTGCTCCTGTCAGGGGTCACAGCATGACATCATCACTATCCAGATGTTTGGCACAGATGTCTTTCCTGACGCAACCCACCCACTGATACAGAGAGAAAGAGAGGAAGCAGTGGGCCGGGTTTGAGGTGGGGTTTGGTTTGGCTCGATTCTCCACAGCTCTTCAGGTTGTTCAGAGTCAATGACTTCAGATCAGACAAAACAAAGAGTTCTTCATGGTTTGTATGAACATGAACATGATCCTGAGATCTGCTTTGTCTGAAATGCACGATATTTATCCTGATAACTGTAGCTCAGAAAGCAGATTAAATATAAAGATCTAAAAGATCTTGACCATTCTCAGAGCTCACATAAAGAGTCACGGAACAAAGAGTCGATTCACACGGGATGATTCACGATTCTCCATAGCAAGTTCTCGGGAGTGAGGTCAGACTGTTTGGACCCTGGTGTACTAGTCAGAAAGCGTGTGGCCATCACGAGGCAGTCTGGTCTTGGTGGAGACTTTGCTAATGGAGGAGTGAAGTGCAGATGCTCGGGTTCGCGGTCAGCGTAATCGCGTTTCATTGCGAAACATTAGAGCTCCGTAGAGATTACACAGCGCTCAGGCCATTAAACTGTCAGCAGCCTATCGATCTGAAGGACCAGCGAACAGGAAGGCAACGTGTGAACGTCTGACACTGTGGAACCAAGCCATGAGAGGGAGAAAACTCAGAAGAGGGAACAAGATGTCCACTTAGGCACGGAGCGCTGCAGGGGGTTGGGGTTTGCCGTGGAGGGGGTGTTTATTTACAGGTGGTCTTTGCAAATCCCGCTTGTGAATTATTAACGGTGTTTTGGTTAGAGGAGTCGGAATTAGAGCGATCATCTCAAAGACGTATAAAAAAACATCAATACGTGTTCTGAAGCTGTTCTCTCCTCTCTGTGCGCTCCGGTGCTTCAGCCGTTCGTTACTTAAGCTCCTGAAAGCTCCTTGAGGAACCTTGAGCTCGTCGTTTTTGTGTTTTGTGAACATAAATAAAAACTTTCATAAAAGAGAAACATGTGGACTGAGGTGCGTTTAGATACGCAGTTAAATAGCCAATTACAGCTTCCTGCTAGAGTTTGAACTCTGCTGAGGATCAGGGTCACAGCGCTGGAGATGTTCCAGCTTCAAACAGTAGAACTGGTGAAAAATACATCTTTTTAATACCATCAAAGAAAGATGTTCTTCAGTTCCCAATCAAAGCCTGGATTTGTTTTGCCACAGCAGTGTTGAAAAATCGTTTCTAATGACAAGATGTACAGAAAAGTGTGGAGGCTTTTATGGTTTTTGAGAAACCTGCATGTTCCTCTTGTTTCTATGCAGCAAACTCAGTTGAGCAGTAATAAAAAGTACAAACGCAGAGTGAAAGAACTGTCCGGAACAGAAGAACGTGTGTAAGACGAAGTACAGGAGAGAAGATGTGATGAGACTCACAGGGGAGGGGAGATGGTAGCTCAGTGGTTAAGGCATTGGGGTTTGGATCAGAAGATCACAGGTTCAAATCCCACCACCACCAAGCTGCCACTGCTGGGCCCTTGAGCAAAGCCCTAAAACCCTCCCCTGCTCAGTTGTAAGTCGCTCTGGATAAGGGCGTCTGCCAAATGCCGTGAATGTAAATGTAGATGAGACTCCCTCACCCCCACACATGGAGGTGGAAGTTTAATGGTTTGGAGTTGTTTTGGAGCAGTGAAGATTGTGGAAAGTGAAAGGAATTCCAGAACCAACATGTCCTCATTCCACACTTCACGTCTGGACTGTGGCTCATTGGAAGTGACTTCATCGTAGAACAAGACGATGAGCCGAGGTGCACGTCTGAGTTCTGTAAGAGTTATTTAGAGAGCAGACAGACGTCTGGAGTGATGTCTCTCAGGGAACCACCCGCCCAGTCACCACACCTGAATCCTACTGAACTGCTCTGAGATGATCCACTGTGAAGACCCCTAATGGGAGCAGCCGAAAGAAGAAGAAGAGTGTTATATATTTAGCAATAATCCATCAGTGAAATTTGCTTTGTTTTTACCTTGGTTTCTTTGATGGCCCAGAATGCAGTTCTCCATTTGCAGACCCGTGGATATCTCAGGTGTGAGGCTTAGAGAAAATCACAGCTTTAATGAAGATCAAAAATAAAATTCAAGGTCAAAAACACCCTCAAGGTCAGACAATTGATGAGCAGAATCCTGAAGGATGAATATCTCATCACCCAGAAAACCACTCGCTGCTGATGAATATGTTCTCCACATGGACAACCTGAAAACACATGAGATGAAGCACTTAGTAACCATGACGACAGCTTTGGACTGCAGTTAATGTGGAGAGATTTACTCTCAAATTTCCATCAGTGAAAACTTCAACAGTGATGGAGATGTAATGAATAATGATCTGGTGCTGAAGGTGAAGTTCCTCTTCTAAGCTTGGTTCCTCTTGAGGTTTCTTTCACACACACACATACACACGTTTAGAGTTGTAACTTTATTTACACAAATCCATGATTGTGAAGGAAGCAGATTAGGGGATACAACTCTGCGCTCTGATTGGTCAGGAGGTGATGATAGTAATGTAACAGCAGATCTGTCAGTAGTGCAGGTTTTTATTAATGCACTCGTGTGTTCACTGATGTGGAGAAGTTTCTCACGTGTTTATGTAGCGTTTATGGAAGGAGTCTCCAGTCTCAGTGCTTTGTAACGCTGGAAGATCTTCAGAAACACCTTCAGTTGTCTGACATCAAACGACTGCACATAGGAACCATGTTATTTCATGGAAATGGATAAAAATCATTAATATATGAATTGCGATATTGCTGTGATAGAAAGAAAGAAAGAAAACTCTTCACTCATCATCACTCGCTTGGACCTTTAAAGATCAAATATAATTACCATTATTTAATCACCATTAACAGTTATTAATTAAAAAAATAAGAATGTTTTAATGGAATATTTATATAAATTTTTTGTCTTTTTTTTATCCTGACATTTATTTATTTATTTTATTTATTTATTTTTTATAAAAATAAAGTTCAAGCTGTAAAACATCTACCTACAATCTTTAAACACGCACAGAAAACATTTGCAAGAATAAATTCTTAGAAAAATCACATTTATAATGAGTACTGTAGCGTAGCGTAGCATAGCGTAGCGTATGTGTAGTTTCTCTGCTTGAGATTCAAACCGAGGGACGACTGTATTTATTTATGAAGTCCTTTTTTTGTACATTGGTGTGTTTCAGGAGAAGTTACAGAGAGATGATTAGATTTCAGCTCACAGGGTGAAATACAGAGCTGAGAGTTTGAGGAGCTCAGAGCAGTGATGGGGCAGATGTCGTCCTGCTCCGAGTCACGCAGAAGCCATTTATAAACTCGACATCTATATTGCTTCTACACGTGTGTGTGTGTGTGTGTGTGTATGTGTGTGTGTGTGTGTGTGTGTGTGTGTGTGTGTTCTTAAACATTTCTCCAAAAGCACTTTGAGGAACTCTCCTCTACACTCTCATCTGTGTAAGTGACAGATTCACACAGCAGACGTTCTCCAGATTGTTTTAGAGATAAAGTGTGATCGGGCGTGGAACAGGAAACGATTTCCATATAAAGTCATTATCGTTTTTCTGGTTATTCTGGACTTCCTGCTTCGGGAGTCGTTACTCATTTACACTCTCTGACTCACTGAGTCACTGATTTACTGATTCTCTGAGTCACACTGACGGGGCGAGTCGTTCAGAGTGAAATCTCTCTTCTAAAGATGAACTTCAGCTACTAATCTAACAATCACCAAGTCATTACAAGGTTTGAACACACCTTCTCCTTTTGTCTGGAACATCTGGAATTCTGGAGTAAACAAAAATATGCTACAGAACCGAGAACATGTTTTATATTCTAGATTCTCCAAAGTAGCTCCATTTAGCTTTGATGCCACCTCACACACTCATAGCGTTCTCTCTTCACACTCACAAGCTCACCACCTGGAATGGGTTTCCAACCATCTTAAGAAGTACATGGACTCAGCAAGCGAGGAGGCCAGAACACCTGATGTGGCACTCCATCACTCTCCTGCTTAAATAAACAGCTCAGGTGTGTTCTTGGTCGTTGTCCTGATGGAAAACAAATGATGGTGATGATCAGATGTGATAGCTGCATGTTTCTGCAGAATTCTGTGGAAGTCATACTGGTGAAGTTTTAACAGTCTCACCAGCAAAGCACCTCCACACCATCACACCTCCTCCTCCATGCTTCACAGTGAAAACCACACGTTTAGGAATGGTTCACCCTCTGTACCTCTATTCAAAGACGGTCTCTTCTTCTTGTTGTTCTTCGGTAACAGTTTATTTGCTGCAATTTGACCCTGAAAGTCTGACTCACACACTCCGAACAGTGGATGAAGAAATATGTCTCCACTTGAACTCTGAGAAGCATTTATGTAAATCTGTGTTTTTTGAGGCTGGTGATTCTAATAAAAGTTTCTTCTGCAGCAGAGGTAGCTCTTTATTTACCTCTTACACTACAAATACATTCACAGCAGTGTTTTATTCCTCCTACACCACAGCGACTCAGCTACTGTTACATCTCTAGTATGTTTCAAGGATTGAGTATCGTGTCAATTTCATTCATTACCACACAAAGGACCACGTGAGCAAACCGTTGCTATGGAAACCGTAACACGTGTTATTAAGCACTTTAACAAGAACCTGCGGATTAAATGATAAACGTTGTGATGAATGCGGTGTCTGTGATGTCATCAAGAAAGATACGTTTATTTTTCTTCACACTGAGAAGTGAGAGAGAAAGAGAGAGAGAGAGAGAGAGAAAGAGAGAAAGAGAGAGAGAGAGAGAGAGAGAGAGAGAGAGAGAGAGAGAGAGAGACTTGTGAGATCTTTTCTTACATTATTCAGATATTTATTGCAGAACATGGGAGAGCTAATCACATGCTTCACACACACTGTTTTATCGTTTTCTCTTTTTTCCCAGATGAAGATGTGTGTGTTTAGGTGTGTGTGTGTGTGTGTGTGTGTGTGTGTGTGTG
>MU551593.1:306686-327493 GCA_024362625.1 Silurus asotus | reverse complement strand
GGGGAGAGAGAGAGAGAGAGAGAGGGAAGAGAGAGAGAGAGAGAGAGAGAGAGAGAGAGAGAAAGAAAGAGAGAGAGAGAGGTCTGATTTCTGAGGTCTTTGAAAAGTTGTAATACTTTTGTGCAAGCTAACAGATGAGCCACGTTGCTAACATCAATCATGAACTTTTTCTGCTTTTTCAGTAAACAATATACAAGTTATACCGTTAGCATAAACGTGTATGAATCTGTGTGCTAGTTAGGTGGTTAGGTCTGTTATTGTTTTTTGTTTTTAGCAGTAGTACTGTGATCTTCTCTGTGATGTGATGTCATAGCTAGTCACTTTCAGTAACTTTCTTCCACTAGCAGGTGGATTATTATACTTGTTTGTATGCTAGCTGGCTAGTCAGGTTTACACTGAATATGTTCCTGTTGTGTTAAAGAATATACAGCTAAATATAAATATACATCAGCTAAAACAAACAAACAAAAAATTATATTTTTTTATTGCTAATGTTTGCGCCTTCGCTAGCTAGAGTAGGGAGCTAACTGGCTAGTCTGTGTCAGATAAAGAACATAGCTAATAATTATCCTGTTTGTTGCCTTTATTGTAAAAAAAATAATAATAATTGTCAGCTGAGATTTTTTGAGAGATAGATTCCTGTCAGAGTTCAAGGTCATCTGGACGTTATCTGAAGGTTGAAGGATCCCTTCTGTGATCTTCAACCATCATGAGAGCATTTATACACCTGATTAGCGCAAGTCTGAAAACCAGCCGCGTTTTTAACACTTTTAATTATCTCCTGCTGAGCTTACAACTCCAACATACCAACACACACACACACACACACACACAAAGGTCAGTTTCATTAAAACCATGACGACCTGCTCGCTAATTATACCTCTGTGAAAAACAGAAGAGAAGAATCTTTTTTTCCAGAGTTTTTGTGTGTGTAATATTACAGAGTTAGCAAGAGCACTTGGATGCGACATGCTAATTAGCAACATTGAAATATAAACAATATCTAAAAGGTCAAAGTTCAGCCTCCTTTAGCTCAATTGAGTCGTTTCTGGGAACTTTTCTCTTCCTTTTTTTCACCCTCAAGCATATTAGCAACTAGCATTTTTTATTTCTTAGATTTTAAAGTGGTGTTAGCCTGCAGGTGAGCTAGTGTCCATATTTTATATCTGGAGTGTTAGCGTTTTAACTGGCTAGTTAATGTCAACTAGAACTTTTTTTATCATAACTAACACGTTTACTTGTTTTTTAAATGAAGTGATTAAAGTGATAAACGTTGCTTCACTTTATCAGGTGTCTAAATTATATCCATTTTAATTTATTAGTGTTATGATAATGTAGGAACCAGGTAGCTAGATGGCTAGTTTAATAGAAAAGGTTTGGATGGACTTGTAGGACGTTTTTCTGCAAACGTTCTGGAATTATGTCCTGGAATAATCTGGATTTTTTTTTATTTCTTAGATTTTAAAGTGGTGTTAGCCTGCAGGTGAGCTAGTGTCCATATTTTATATCTGGAGTGTTAGCGTTTTAACTGGCTAGTTAATGTCAACTAGAACTTTTTTTATCATAACTAACACGTTTACTTGTTTTTTAAATGAAGTGATTAAGAAAGGTTTGGATGGACTTGTAGGAAGTTTTTCTGCAAACGTTCTGGAATTATGTCCTGGAATAATCTGGATTTTTTTTTTCCCCCAGAATGTTTTGGAATGATTTCTTTGAATGTTTAGGAATTATATCTGGAATTGTTCTGGAACAATTACTGAAAATGTTCTAAATTGTTCCCCCCTCAGAATTCTCTGGATTTATTACTTAAAATATTTTTTCATTATTAATTGGAATGCTCTGGGATTGGAGGTATATTCTGGAATTTTACCTCAGAATGTTCAGGAATTCATTCTGGAAATGTTTGGAACTATTTCTGTGAGTGTTCTGGAATTTTTCCCTGGAATGTTCAGTAATTATTCTTATTATTATCATCACCTCTTTGGAGTGTAAAGTCTGAGCAAAATTTCTCAGGAATGTTTTTTTTCTTACATCAGTGGGAAGAAAACAGCGGAAAGCACGAGTGTAGAACAAACACTGGGTGGTCTTCAGGCTCAACAACCCATACACACACACACACACACACACACACACACACACACACACACACACACACACACACACACACAAACAACACAAACAGAATACAGGATTAGAGGATTCTCGTCCTGGAAGCTGGTGGGAATTTGGCTTGATGTCAGGAGAGATGATGAGCTCCAAACAGGAACAGATTGAAGTGCTTTAATGTGGCAGGTGGACGAGTGAAACCGAACAATCGCATCCAGAACAACAGCTCTGTGTTTTATTACTCCACATCAGCACACATCTGGAAATGCTTTACTTAGATTTTTTTTGGCTCTGATGTTTTCAGTGAAATTCCCAATGATGAAATAAACACACGGAGCATCTGATAGGGTGAGGAACATCAAGAGGATATAAACAGAACACACTGCTAAAATGACTGAAATATTAATTCCACAGTATGACATGTGGGCCGTGCAAAAATGTGTACACCCCCAATATGATATTATTATTATTATTATTATTATTATTATTATTATATTACACACATCTTTATTTTATATAAAATACTTTTTCTTTTAAGTGAATTATTGTTTTTTTATTAAATCAGTAAAAACGTTTGCATCAACATGTAGCATGTTTTGTTTTTACTGAAGCTTATTATTATTATTATTATTATTATTATATTACACACATCTTTATTTTATATAAAATACTTTTTCTTTTAAGTGAATTATTGTTTTTTTATTAAATCAGTAAAAACGTTTGCATCAACATGTAGCATGTTTTGTTTTTACTGAAGCTTCCTCATCGTTCACATTCCACATTCTGATTGGTCTGGAAGTGTAATAGGCTCTCGTTTCCATAGCAACAGTCCTCCCAATGCTTTTTTATAGTCTCCTGTGTCAGGGGTAGATCTTCAGGATGGACGAGTATCTTTGCGAGGGAACGAGTGTTTATAGCTGCTATAACGTGCGTGCAAACAGGAAGTCGTGTCTCTGAGTGTTTTGACTTCCTGAGGTTCTGATTTCTTCCTGCCGGTGGAATGTTTTTCACTCCAGGTTGTTTTTTGCCTCGTTAGTCTGAGGGTCAGAACAACTAGAACATCTGGAGCAGAAGGTCCCTGTTACAGGAATATGAAATGTAAAATGATTGAGTTCCGTTCTAGGTGAAACTGTTACTGCGGCAACCAAATTCACTCATTATACTGTTCTGTTCAAAAGAGACCAAACTGACCTGAGCTGAGGAGAGGAGAGGAACCTCCTTATGGTCATTAACATCTCATCTGGATCCATCAAACTATCAGTCTTTCTGTCTGTCTGTCAGTTTATCTGTTTGTCTCTCTTTCCCTCTCTCTTCCTCTCTCTCTCTCTCTCTCTCTCCCTTTCTCTCTACCCCCCCTACTGACCCCCCCCTCCCCCCCTTTCCCCCCCCCCCCCCCCCCCCCCAGTCTCTCAGTAGCTGGTAAAAAAGAAAGAGAAACGGTACAGTGAGGGAGGAAGTTAGAGAGAGAGAGAAATAACATGTTCTGACCTTCAGACTGCAGGATCTCAGGCTTGTGTGTATGACTGATGGCTGAGATGTTTACACGGAGCGTAGGGAGAGAATGTACACACTCTTCTTTTCTCTCCTTCATCTCCACTCGCTCTTGGCTCTCTGACCTGCTTCCGGAAATCATAACAATGACAAATAGTGGTTTTTCAGGGTCCGAACCCCTTTTTAAAGCTGTCATGTGCGGTGTGGGTCAGGAACCCGAGAGACAGGAAATGAGTTATGGAGAGGGGGAGTGGTGAAGGGGTGGGGGGGTAGAAGACTCACCGAGGACAAAGGAGAAAAAGTAAAAATTCCGTTTGGAAGCTGTGGATGTTCTGACGGAGCGAATTGCCCCTGCAGGTTCTCGTGATCTGAGCAGACGTCACATACCTGAGTAATGCAGACGTCCAGGAAGTTCCATCTTTTTTAACTGTTTCTCCAAGGAGGTGGTAGAGCTCACCTCATCTCTTTATTCTTCTGCACTTTTCCCTAAGCTGTTAGACTCTTGACCAGATCTATAAAGAGGTAAGAAGTTAAGACCCCTGGTTACAGGTTGTAGGTTCAAGCCCCAGAAACACAAAGTTGACACTGTTAAACATAACCCTGACCTCATCTCTGCCTGAGGAGCATTATCTCACCTGACCTGCACTTTTAACCCAGCTTTCTAACAAGCTTCAATATATAGTATTCTACTCTCCTGTGTATGTAACAGATCTTCTTTCTCCTCTTCTTCTTCCAAGTTGCTCAGTATTTCTTCCACTCAGTCAAAGCATCAAATTTGCCTTTTCAAGATCTCCCTCAGAACCTCTCAGAACCTCCACCGAGGATTCAATTTCCAGGTATGTTTCTGCTTCTTCATCTCCAGCTTTGGTGGTTACATTTAATGATGGTGACAGAAGTTTATAACATCCATCAAAAAGCTCAGATCCTGTTTGAGAAAATATATAAATATATAAATGTGCTGGGTGGTTTTTGGTCAGTGCTGCTTCCGCTTCGTGTTCTCTCGTTCCCCTGAAATATACATTTGGCTTCGATTCTCAGATAACTGCTGATAAACAATCTCCTCACGTACCTTCAACTGCCTCGGGCTCTCCAGCATTACACCATCTTCCAGGAACACAGTGAGGTTTAAAACATCCATCCAGCACCATGTGATACGACTCTCTTTCTCAATTCCATACCACCTTCTCCATCACACACACACACACACACACACACACACACACACACACACACACAGACACACACACACACACACACCATAAATAGTTTATTTAGAGAACCTCCTGTTATTTCCGGGTTTCTTATATGGTTTTAAAGTCTGGGGGTTAAGGCTCAGGATGGTGACCAGAAGGTGATAAATTCGCCAAAAGTCCAGAGAACAATGAGATCTTGTCCCTCAACTCTGCTCCATAATGTCTGACAGAAACGTTTCTGTCTCTATTACAGAATCTTAACCATGAAGATCCCAACATCAAAAACAAGGGTTGAGGTTCCACCTGCATGAAGGTTACACCAGAAGGATGGGTTTCAGCAGGTCATATTAGAATATTTTTGGAAAGCAGCACCGTGTAAATACATGCCTGAGGAACTCCGAGGTGTGAAGGAAATGCCAGATCTTTGAGTTTCATTGCTTTTTTTCCCTAAAATCTCATTTGTGATCTTTTGATTAGATGCATGGAGATATCAATCAGCTTCATCCTTCTGACTGAATGATTTAGAACATTCCAGAGCCAGGTGTGACCTCGTCTAACAACCTTCACAATCATCATGATTTCTGGTATGTTCTTTGGATTGAATTCATGGTAAAAGCATGGGAGGGAAAACAGTGGAGAAGGTCCTGTAGAAGTTTCAGGGTTGGTTCCTGATACCCTTTTAGCTGGTGAGGTCGGATTATTGAGTGAAGACTCCATTCCATCATGAGTTCTCCAATACTCTGGTATGCAGATCTACAGCAGAGGTTCTTAAAGAATATCTTCATGTTCTTAAAGGAAACAAACAGAGAATGTTCTCGTGTCAGATGAGTGGTATCTCCCAGAAAGATGCAGTTCTTCTCCAAACTGTTGGAGACAAACAATTGCATCTAACGCCTTTGGGTGCTACACAAATCATTTATACTAGGAGACCCAAACCTGTTTCCTGGAGCAATAAAAATCTGCCGTCCATGGGTTGGAAGATCTGCTATTGAGCTCCAACACTATTGAACACCTTTGGATGAATGTAAATGATGCCTGCACCCCAGGAACCTCCTCACCTTCTCACCTACATCAGTACCTGACTTTAGTAACACAAATCCTTGTGACTGAATAAATCTCCATAAATCTCCATAAAATCAAGTGGAACATCTTCTCAGAGAAATGGAGGTTATTATAACTGAAACTAAATGTGGAATGAGATGTTTAACAGAAAGAAGCTGATTGGTGATGTCGCTGGCAGATTAGTGAATATCAAACTTTTCAGAGATATAACACACTCGAGACGATGATAAAAATAAATAAACGTGTGTGTGTGTGTGTGTGTGAGTGTGTGTGTGTGTGTGTGTGTGTGCAGGTGGAACGGAGGTATCGATGTCGACATCACGTTTCTCCAAAGAGATATCGAGCCACTTTGTCCTGCTGACAGAAATATTTCCAGCGTTCCAGAGTGTAAAAAAGCCGTGCCTCCACTCGTCTGACAGCTAACCGTGTTCACGAGCATCACCGAGACGCTTCCTGGAAAGTCCTGTAGATCAGATTTGTGGTGAACTCAATGAGAGGGAAGGTTCTCACTTGAGGAGATCCAGTGGAAGGTTCAGGGTCAGTTCCTGGTGACCTTTTAGTTAATAGGGTCTGATTATAGAGTGCAGTTCGTCTGCACTCCATAAGTGTGAGTGTGAGAGGAATATAGGAACTTAATGGTGAAGGAATTGGACTTGGATCAGATGGTCATAAGATCAAACTACACCAACTACTATTACTGAGCCCTTGAGCAAAGCTCTTAACCCTCAGTGGCTCAGTTCTAAGGCACTCAGGATGAAGGTGTTTATCAAACACAGAATGCAGAATAAAATAAATGTAGTGTTTCACTCTTCTCTCTTTATCTTCGCAACAGATGTTCCTGAGATCTGAACCTACCAGGCAGAACCTGGTGCTGCTGAGAGAAATGGCAGTCATCACTGCAGATGTTGTGTGCTGCTTTTTCAAATATGTCACACTGAGCATGACATTTAAACATCTAAATATCTAAACATGGCATCTGCTTTGGTTTTAGAGATAAGGTGATGGTGGAACATGGTGGTGGGGTGGGGAAGCGTGGAGAGGGTGTTAATGATAGAGTATTGTGGGGGGTAGTTCGAGAGCATGGTGGCAGGTGGAGATGATGAAGTGGGGCAGTAGTGGAGGTGCAGCGTGGTGGGATTGTACATGGAGGTACAGGTGGGGTTGTGGAGATGATAAAGTGGAGGGTGATGGAGATGATGGAGCATGGTAGGGGTGGTGTAGTGTGGAGATAATGGAGCATGGTAGGGGTGGTGTAGTGTGGAGATAATGGAGCATGTTGGTAGTGCTGGTGGAGTGTCGTGTTGGGTGGATATGTTGGAGTGGAGGGTGGTGATTATAGACCATGGTGAGGGTGGTGTGGTGTGGAGAAGAAGGCTGATGGTGATGGGAAGCATGGGGATGATGGAGCAGGTCCTAAGGCTTTTTGTATATATTTCACAGAGAAAAAGGAAAAAGTGAAATGTTCTCCGGCTCCGGTGTGAAAGAGCCAAGCAGTTCATCACATCCGAGTGGCTGATCTTTTCTCCAGGTATAAATCACGTCCACACTGTTACACAGCATCCATCAGAAAGGACACGTATTTGTTCAGAACGTGTCCTGCATGCACAGCTCCGTATTATCTGCAGGAAGAGTGAGATCTTGCCGTGTCTGAGCTCCAACAGAGCTGTAAAATTAGTGCTGAAAAACGCCGTTGTGTTGCGGAGGTGCGAAGTGTTCGTCTAAAGCTCGAGAGGTTTTGTAATGGAAGATGTGGCCCAGAAAGAGCTGAGAGCTTCAGAAATAGCCAAGGTGTGAACAGGCTGAAGGATTACACCTGTGGGACTCTGCCAACAACATCTCACTCTTATTCCTTCTCTTCTTCTCTTCTCTTCTCTTCTCTTCTCTTCTCTTCTCTTCTCTTTTCTTCTCTTCTCCTCTTTTCGTCTCTTCCCTCACTCTCGCTCTGACGTATGTGATGAGATCTTTCTGAATGCTCTGTAAATACACTCCCACTGTTCCTCAAGGGCATTCAAGGGCATAATTATACATGTAAACACCACCCTGAAAAGTCTGCAAGAAAGGATTTTTATGGCGTTTTGTTCAAAATGTTGGGAAGTCGCTGTGGAAGAAGAAACAGAATTCTGCCTTCATGTTGCTCGTGCCTTATGAAGTTCTGCTGCTGGAGTGGAAGCCTGGATGATATTAAAACCTCATGTATCATACAGAGGAGCATCAAAAAACACAATCGCTGCATAAGTGATGTTCCTTTACATTTTATAACCTTTAGAATAAAAGACTCGGTGCTGAACAGACGGATCACCGTCTCTCTCTCTCTCCCTCTCTCTCTCTCTCTCTCTCTCTCTCTCACATCACAATGCAGTGCTTTAAACTCCAGGGGAAACGAAGCTGTCAGGAAAACTGTCTCCAGTCCTTCAGGTCCTTTCTGAGCTTCAAATCCCATTTGCCTTCATCATGTCCTAAATCCTCCCCACTGTTATTAACCTCTCACTCATGCTGCATTCACACCTCCTGAGGAACAGCAGGAGGAGGAACAGGTGGAGGAGGAAGAGGAAAAAGAGGTAGGAGAGGAGGATGAAGAGAAAAAGAAAGAGTAGAAATAGTTAGAAGAGGAAAAGAAGAAGGAGGAAGAGAAAGACATATAAAAGAAGGAGGAGAAGGAGAACGCCCTGGACCGGTTTCCGGGTGGAAAAGAAAGGAGAAATTTGGGGATGGTGAAGCTAAATGATGAACTGACTCAGGGAGAGAGAAAATAATAATAATAATAATAATAATAATAATAATAATAATTTGGGGGTTTCTACATGTGAGTATTAAAGAGGAAAACTGAAAAAAGCTTTATTTACATACAATCCTGATTAGCATGATAGCTGATTAGCATGATATTTGATTAGCATTGTATCTATTTACATACAATCCTGATTAGCATGATATTTGATTAGCATTGTATCTGGTTAGCATGATAGCTGATTAGCATGATATTTGATTAGCATTGTATCTGGTTAGCATGATAGCTGATTAGCCAGGCTAACATGGCAGCATTGTAACCTCAATAGTGTTCATCAAAAGTATAGATTTTTTTATCATGAAAAAAGACAGAAAGAGAGAAAGATCTGCTTCTGCTCATAACTCAGTTCAGTGTAACTATAAATGGATAAAAAGCGTGACGTCATCATCAGAAAAAACATGCAGTAGACGTGCAGTCACAGGAAACCCCTGGTCTCTCGGTCACGTGATGAGATCCGATCTCTGGAGTCGTGTCTCTGTAACGAGGCGTTACAGAGCTCATTTCTCCCCCTGCTTCTGCACGTCTGCGTGTTTGTGCGCGTGAATAAAGAGGATCCGCGCTTTATTTAAATGCTAATCCTCTCATAACAGCTACGGAGCACAGGAACGCTGTTCCACATCACTAATCACGTCTGTGATTCCGGCCCACGTTCGGCGTTTCTCAGCCCAAAACAACACCATCAATAAAATCCAGTTCATTTATTTCATTACAAACATCAGATCAGATCTTCACACCTCCATTCCGTCCTTCTCATCCTGATTACTGACTACTACATCATCCATATTACAGCCTCGCTCTCTATGTGTGTGTGTGTGTGTGTGTGTGTGTGTATGTGTGTGTGTGTGTGTGTGTGTGTGTGTGTGTGATTTCATTTTATTTGCATCGCTCAAAGAAAAAGTCACGTCTCCTCTCTTCTTTTATGCGCTGCTAATTAAACCTTCAACTGAGGTGCAATATTTCCAAAAGAAAGCGATTTTACAGCATAGTGGGGTGCGTGAAGGTTCAACACACACACACACACACACACACACACACACACACACACACACACAATAGCCCAGAAGCCTGTGGTGTCAGGAAATTGAATCAGGAGCGTTTATATATGACTTCTTCACCCAGATGTGGTTCTCCTCCAAACTGTTGGAGATACACAACTGTACAAGACGCCTTTGCATTTAATTTGTGCCTTCACTTGAACTAAGAAACCCGAACCTGTTCCAGCATGACACTGAGTTGGATTTTGTGGAAGATCTCCTGCTATAGAGTTGAACATCTTTAAGATGAAGGTTTCACACTGACTGCACCCCAGGCCTCCTCACCCCAACTACATCACTACCTGACTTCACTAACACCCTTGTAGCTGAATGAATCTCCACAAACATCTAGTGGAACATCTTCTCAGAAGAGTGGAGCTCATTATAAGAATGGAGTCGAAATGTGGAATGAGATGTTCAAGAAGCACATACCAATCTTATGGGCAGGTGTCCACAAACTTTTGGCCAACTTTCTAAACCTTCTCATAAGTTTGGGAAAACAGGATAAAGAGAGAAAACATTGAAAAAAAACGAAAAATAACCAAGTACTTCTTGTTCATGGTTCAGAAGTTTGCATTCGTCTCACACACATACACACACACACACACACACACACACACACACACACACACACACACACACACACACACACACACACACACTGTCCTCCCAGCCTTCTGCTGGTTTCTTATGCAACACATCATCTCTCTGGGGTTCTTCATTTATTTGTTTGTGTGTGTGTGTGTGTGTGTGTGTGTGTGTGTGTGTGTGTGTGTGTGAGTTTGTGTGTGTGTGATTAAGGAGTGTGAGTCAAAGGCAGGAGGACGTTCTCGCTACTTGTCGGTCTCTTCTTATTATGAGAGACATCCAATAAATCCATGGCTGGAGATCAGACCACAGTCAGAGCAGACTGAAATCAGATCTAATGATGGCTCTGAACAGGAACGGAGGAACGCAGGAAAGAAGGAAAGCAAAGATCAAAAGCAAAACATGGAGTAAATAGAAGAGAGTCCACGATGAAGCACAATCAGGGCTCGGAGGAAAATCTCACACGACTCTGTAGAGGAAATGAGCACAGGAACGTTTTACACACACACACACACACACACACACACACACACACACACACACCAGAAGAACATCCACCCAGGATGGGTTTCTGAATCAGATGTTCGGAACACTGTGTGTTTTATAGATGTTTATATATGAGATTTAGAAGACGTCCTGAAACCGATACATTTACTTTATTACAAAAATTATTTAGTCAAATTAATTCCAGTAAAAGTGTAAATTCATCTCATAATTTTCTGACCTCCAACATTCTGACCTTTAACTCTCTGACCTCCAAAATTCTGACCTCCAACTCTCTGACCTCCAACACTCTGACCTTCAACTCTCTAAACTCAAACATTCTGACCTCCAACATTCTGACCTTCAACTCTTTAAACTCAAACTCTCTGACCTTCACCTCTGCCTGCCATCTCTGACTTTGAAAACTGACCTCCAACACTCTCACCTCCAACATTCTGACCTTCAACTCTCTGACCTTCAATAATCTAACCTCGAACTCTGTGACCTTCAACTCTGTGACCCATAAAGAGTGTATTAATTGTGTTTAATAAAGCGGTGAATAAACTCATCAGAGGCTCGACTCGGACTGAGATTGAAAAAGTTTCTGCTCTTTTGGAATCTGAGTGTTTTTATTCTCCGTGTGTGAGAACAGAGAAGAAGTTCAGTCATCGATCTGTTTATTTACGTGAGCCGAAGCGCCGCGTTCGCAGATTAACTACCGCCGTCTTGTTAATGTCGCGTCGCGTGTTGAACAAGCTGATGGATGAGCGATCGAGCCGCACACTCAGCGATCGAGACACACACACACACACACACCCACACACACACAAAGTGTGTCAAAGCTCATTAAAAACACATTACACAGACACGGAGCTCCGACTCCAGCTGCACCGTAACGCTGTCTTTAAAACCCGTCTGCTTGCGATCGTCATGGCAACAAAATACATGGCAACGAAGAAATAATCACGCCCAATTTACGTGAAAAGCATCGAGACCCTCACGACACGCACGGACCCACTTCATCCAAATTACAGCAGCGATAAACATCCTGTCCCTCAACAGCCTCGCATTTCTCCATCAAACATCAAAGTTGCTGAGAAATCACACGAATACTGAAGGTTCTCTTCTGTCCTGAAGGCATCTGAGACACTTCCAAGATAACAGAGTTACTTCTGACACTGGAGACTCCTTCCCTGATATTCTCCTTACAAACAACAGCAGATTCACACATTCATCAAACACGTTCATGTGTTGTTTATTAATTAGTTCATTTGTCACTTAATTAATTAATGAATCAATCAATTAATTAATTAATTAATTTATTTATTTATTTATAATAATAATATGAATAATAATTAAATAAATAAATAAATAAATAAATAAATAAATAAATAAATAAATAAATAGGTCGACCCATACACATCTCTGTGAGTCTGCCGTTACTATAGAAACACATCTGTACTACATTAACACATCTGGAGATGCTCCTGACACTGGACACTCAAAAAACTAATTGCAGGAAACTTTAATGTATTCCAAAAAAAAAAAAAATTATTTGACCAAAGAAACAAACCGAACATTAAAACCAGCAACACGATCCCCTTCGTTAGCATTAGCATTAGCATTAGCGGGTGGTTTGGATCACGTATCGGTGGAATTATTCCGCTAATTAATGCGCAGGTGAATATCGCTCAGTCTGCTGTGGGATTGTTTTTCATCCCGCAGGAACTCGTTTGTGTACGCTTATGTTTATGTTTATGAGCGCAGAGTCGTTGCGCGTCAGCGCGTTTGTTCGTTTAAAGGCGCATTTGTCTTGGTGTCAGGTTTATCGACGTGGACGGATGTGGATCGATGTTGAGAGAGCGCAGTTTGATGATGAGAAAGATTATCCTATAAAAAAGGGCTTTGGCAAGTGGCTGCTGCATAATTCACCCTGTGTGTGTGTGTGTGTGTGTGTGTGTGTGTGTGTGTGTGTGTGTGTGTGTGTGTGTGTGTGTTTTGACGTTTATTACATCGAGTTGTTTGCCAGATGCTTTTACCTAAAGCCAGGCCCGGTCCAGCTCGAAGTAAAAAGTCGTTAAAGCTAACGCGCTTCACCGCTCGACGCTCTGCTGTTCCACTTCCTGCTACACGTTTAACACGTTTATATTTTAGATCCTGTAATGGTGGACACTGGTTTTATCACTCTTTAGATCTGTTCCCAATGCTAATAACAACAGTGCTAGCCAGAAAGCCTAGCATGAACGGCAAACTGTCCGTTACCTCGGCGAAGAGTTTCAGTGTTTAATAAACTGTTCACAGAGTTTAGAGAAGGACGAAACAGCTGGATGGACGTTAGCTAGTAAACAGATGTGGAAAGTAAAAAACAAAACTACTGAAGGTTTTCACCTTTTTTATTCTAGTATTAAACATTTTCTATTTTTACTCCCAGATCGAAACTTTAACGCACACGCCGCTGTATATTCTGACGTCTAGACGTGATTTGGGTTCAGCTAGTTTCTATGAGATTAGCAATATTAGCCTGCAAGCTTCAGTGATTAGCACTGAATTCGATTCACCTGCATTTTATTAAATCTGTGTCCAATTTTCTTATGATGTTTGACTTTTGTTAGCATTAAGCTAGCTAGCTCTATGTTAGCATTAAGCTAGCTAAGTGTGCCGAGTGATGTTTTGCATTTTAGCTCAGGTACACGTGAGCATGTCGGTATGTTAAAGCTAGAACTCATTTAGTGCTCGTGCTGTGAGACGCTATTTTGATCTGATGTCACTTGTTAAGATCGTCTCAGATTTCTGGTTTTCTTAGCACACGCTTTCCGCCGTGTATTTTATTATTATTATTATTATTATTATTATTATTATTATTATTATTATTATTGGTTCTTCAGAGAAAAAAAACTTATAAGAAAATATAATAATAATTATATGTAACATCTCGGCTCCCAGTTAATCCGAGTTTAAAAGCAGGTGTAATTTTACAGACTACGAATAAAATCTGGTAAATCAAATATAGAATTTTTATTATTATTTCTATGGATGTTTATTCATTTGGTGGGTTTTGGGGGAGGAGCCTCCAGTGTCAATGCTTTGTGTTTGTGTTACACTGCAGGATCACACACAAGAAATATGTGTTTTTATTTTTTCTAACATGAGTGGGTGATGATAAAAGAGAAAGAAAGAATGAAAGAAAGCAAGAAAGAAAGAAAGAAAGAAAGAAAGAAAGAAAGAAAGAAAGAAAGAAAGAAAGAAAGAAAGAAAGGAAACTGATAGAGGGATCGAGTCAGAGCAAATAATTAGCAAAGAATGATCAAGAGAAAAGAGAGAAAGTAGGGAAGGAGGGACTGAGCAAGAACGAGTGAAAGACAAGATGTGGAAAGACAGGGGGATGAAAGATAGAGAGAAAAAATAAGACAGATGTGCAGAGGTAGAAAGAGAGGGATGGGAATTGGATAAGAAAAGGAAGAGAGGGGATAAATAGAAAAGACATGAGCAAGAAGAGGAGAAAAAAAGAGTAGAGAGAGAACAATGGGAGAGAGAGAGAGAGAGAGAGAGAGAGAGAGAGAGATTTTCAGGTCAGTAGTCAACATCTTCCTTTCTGTATTGTGATTATTAAATGTGTTTAGAGAAAACAGACACACACACACACACACACACACACACACACACACACAGGAGTCATGGAGTCATGGCCCTTTGCTTTTTCTCTGAGCAGAAGATTGGATGATGAAACGTCCTAAACGTCGTCTTTATGAAGATCATCTTTCATCCCTTTCAACTTTCCGGCCGTTGCTTCTCCTCCAAACAAACGCCAATCGGATTTGCGGCTCTTTCGGACTCTCGCTAATGCGATCCTGATATTCTGCTCTTATTGGATTGGCGTGAGGGGGTACGAGGGGCAGAAGGGGGAGGGAGTGGAGGAAGTAAATCTCCAGAGTGCTCAGATGGACAAGCTGATGTTTTAAGTCCTTTCACAAAACAATTATCTGTCCATCGTGGAGAGCCGTGACTCAGCTACCAGACGAACAACACAAACTCTCTCCTCCTCGTCTCCCTCACGTTCTCCTTCATTTCTCCTGACAGCATGGAGACCCCATTCAAACCTCCAGTGCTCTTTAACGAGCACCACTTTACCTGGTTCATCTTAGGCTGTAATGGAGGAAATAAGACTAGGAAACACAAGGCTTGGTGCTGCAGGGGTTGAGGGTCATCAGAACATGTCCTGAGCAGGATTAGAGGCGAGGTTATTAAACCAGGTTCCAGGGGTTCGGTCAAGTCTGGAGGTTTTGGCAAACATCTCAAGCAGGTTCAGAGGGATCTCAGTGCAGGTTTATCATTAGGGAAGGTCATGAGCGGGGTTGCAGATGTAATGAGGCAGGTTCAGAAGTAAGGCTGAAGTGTTCTGCAGGTTTTAAGCAGGACTGCAGAGGTCTGAAGGTGTGAAGCAACATTAGAGGGTCTAAAGTCTATGGGCAGATTTGGAGCAGGGCTGAAGGAGTCCTGGGGCAGGTATAGAACATGTTTAGCGGTTGAAAAGTCTTGGGGCAGGTGTTCGGCAGGGATGGAGGAGACTTGAGCAGGCCACTTGTGGAGCAGATCCAGAACGTATAGATCTTTCAGAACTTTCATTGTGGACTGTGAGATTTCTTCCTCCGGAGGTCAAAACTTGAACACTAACAGTATCTCATCTTCTCAGCAGAAATCAAACTGACTGTGTTTTACTTTTCATACAGTCACACTCAGTTTTCAGCTACGATTAAAAGCCAGAAGCTTCCGTTTCTCTCGCTGAGCTTCTTCTCTAAACTGCAGTGGCGTGATTCGATTTTTGGAACGATTGTTTATGTTCCTGTCAGAGAGACGAGTCATTAGGATGAATGATTCCGTGAGACACGTGTTACACGCCGCCATTTGTAAATATTAAATCACGAAGGCAGATTGATAAATAAAGATTTCGTTGATTGGGAATGAAAGGTTTTATTTAAGATTTTATCTCTGGAGACTTCTGATCCTCAACATGTTCCTCTGGATTTTCAATACATCTGTTTACATCAGCGAAGATGACGAAGCATCGCTCAGGCTAATTTAATAACCCTGTTGACAAGCACATGCACATGGAGTCCTCACATGCCTGTGATTGAAATTCATGCCTGCAGAATTAAATCAGATCCTGCATGCTCGAGTGGCTTCATGTTTTAGAGACAACAGGCGGATTTTCCTGGGCGGGAACAGAGTGCGGACAGACTGATCCGATTACAGACGACGTTTGATTGATGGATGCTGTGTTCTGCCTGACAAAATGACTTTTTTTTCCTTTGGGCAAAAATAAAACAAGGAGTCCAGATCCTCCTGTTTAACATAATACAGCTCGTGTCTCCAGGAAACGTCTGAGCAACTCCAATACAGATGAGAAATTTCACTGGAGCTGAAGTGATTCATGGAATTTATAAGACCTGCTAACAGGGGGGCGGAGTCACCGAGTTACACACGTGTCCAATTCTTTTTAGCTCCGGTTTCTGCCAGCTGCTACTGGGGCTTTTTATTTTCCAATAAAAGCAAAAATGTCATTTTTATCTATTTATAGTTACATTTAATGAAAAATCTTTCTTTTGTTCGCCTGAAAGCCTCGGCTCGGAGTGAGAGCATTTTTCCACAGAGACTTACAATTATATATTATTATATTATATTATCTGAGCACTTAAGGGCCATGCTCAAGGGCCCAGCACTGGTAGCTTGGAGATTTGAACTCATGACCTTTGGATTAGAAGCCCAAAATCCTACCTGCTGATCGACCACACCCTAGAGTTTTTAGACTTTCACAGCAACCTCTCAATGCCGTGGGTCAAACGTATATCAGACGTCTCTCGGGCAGATTTGCTCGGTTTCACCCAGAATTTCACGTTAGCTCTTTTTTCTTTTCGCTGACTGTGATGGACTGTGATGAAAACGCAGACGTGGTCAGAACAGCACCAGTTACACCATCAGTCTGTTTTAAAACCACCTCAGAAAGCTTTGATGTTCTCCTGTCTTGTATAAGAAAATGCGATTCAGAGATTCAGATTTATTCGACGTGTTCAGGTTTTTCTGAGGACCCAGCTTTTTGAATCTCTCTCCTTCAGGCAGCACAAACCCAGAAACAGACCCCCAGTCTACAAACACTGCAGCAGATAGAACCACGTTATGGGGACGACCGATTAAGAAACATCATCAGTTGGTTGATGAACAACGTGTTCTGTATTATATCATTTTCACGTTCTGCTACTCGGCTTTGTCTGGATCCTGACACTGTTTTGACTCGGCTCTCGACTCGGAGGTGACCAGAAAGTTTCCTTGAGACATTTTTGTTTATTTCGAGTTAACACACACACACACACACACACACACACACACACACACACAAACACACACACACACACGATTTCAAATTCACCTCCAGAGACGTAAATGAAATGTTGTCGCTGGGCATCAGGGAGAAAAGCGAGGCACGCTGTTAAAGCTCTGAAAGCTGCAATCAGCAGCGTACGGCGCCATGCCATGAGACAAATTGGTTTGTATTGTTGGCTGCTTCTCGCTCCGAGTTCTGCACTGAATTTAAATCAGAACGCGAGTCAAACCCGTACAAACTCTCGCTTGGGAGCAGCAACTCTGAACTTCTGTTTACTGACTCGAGCTCGCCGAAGAGCCCACACACGACACACCGAAGAGGAGGACGAGGAGGACGAGGAGAAGGACGAGGAGGAGGACGAGGAACACGGCCCAATGACAGATGGTGTTTTTTTTTTACAGTGTGACTCTCGGCTCGCTGGGCTTGATGACCTCGAACACTTCTTCTTCTTCTTCTTCTTCTTCTACTGCTGCTGCTGCTTCTGTTTCTGCTGCTGTCGTGTATTTTTGGAAGCTAAAAACATACAGCTTCAAGGTTTCAGAGACTTCCACATCTCAGAGGAAAACTGTCTCCAGGAACCAGTCCAAGTGTTGGAATGATTTACATTAGTATGAGATGCTAGGAATCTAAAAATCGCCTAAAACATGCTACAAAACAAGTTAGCATGCACGACTAGGAGACGCTAAATGCTAAACCAAAAGCTGTTACAAACTTCCAAAAAGAAATGCTACCAAATTGGGCAAATATGCTAAAACATGTAGCACCTAATTACTCTGAAAGACTTGAGTTATGCTAGCATGTAGCTTTAGAAAGACATGCAAGCAATCAAAGACTAAGAATATGCTAAAGGATGTAACATTCTCCACATGCAAGACATGCTAATCAACAGATTAATTTACACCTACTTGGAGACATGCTAAATGTACAGAAACATTTAAACAACCCATGCTGATATGCTAGGAAAGATGCTAACATATGCTAATTAAAACATGCTATTTTCTACATCATAAACCCATTGTGTGGACGTGTTGAAATATATGCTAGGGAAGTTGCTCGCAGTAAAGAAAACGCAGAATGCTAACAAAAACCTGCTTTAGCAGACGCCGCTCAAACAGCACACATTAGCAGATAAAAGGAATGCTAAAGGAGTAGCTTGCGTAATCAAGAGGCATGCTAAGATTCATGCTAAATATACTGAGACACACTAGAAGACCTGATATGATCTCATAGAAAACATGCTAAATGTGGTAGGACAGATGGACATAAGAGAAGTAATTACTCAGAAGAAACGTGTGCTAGGACCTGCTTTAGCGTCCAATGTGGCGAACACGTGCTGGAATGTTGGAAACGTGCTAAACCTTGACGGTGCGTGGAATAATAGAGACTGTTATTATTTTTTTTATCTTGAAAAAATGTATCTTACCAGAGCAGAAATAGAACTGACCCAACTCGTGTGTGTGTGTGTGTGTGTGTGTGTGTGTGTGTGTGTGTGTGTGAACATCAGTAAGGACAGTGTGTTATGCTAAGCAGCAGGTCGTCAGGTACTTGTTATTTTTGCCTGGAGGGAGAGGAGCTCTGACAGGCAGAACAATGACTCCATAAATCAAAGCTCATGTGTAACTGCATCACGCTCGTCACCTCTCGCACCTCCACCTCGTCTTCTTCTTTTCTTCCCTCTGTGTTTTTCTTAGCGCTTTACGTTCCGCTACAGAGACATGGCTCGCGTGAATCAAGAGGGTCGTGACCGGGGGGAAAAAAAAGGGAACATGAAGTACAATGGTAAGGAAGATCACTGCTGCAGAACATTCCACCTCTTTACATGAATACATTCCTGGTTGTGTTTTAACTTCAGCCTGAAGGTCTACATAGTCAGAACGTTAATGTGAGCAGATACAATCCACCAGATGATATTAATAAATATGTAATATACATCCTCAAGCCATCAGACGAGGTGGTACACTTAGGATCCTGAGCAGTTCCTTGCCTTCTCCATCTCCTTTGTATTTTTTAGCAATGTCTCCGCTGTTCTTCTTAATTTTACAGCTTATCGGTGGTGAACATCTTGTTGTTAGACCTCTGTATTTACTCTGGTGAGGTCTTCTCTTGATTGTAGACCTGTGACACAGACACGCCCACCTACTGGAGGAAGTTCTAAGTAAGTCATCATTTAGTTTTAATTCCAGTGCACTGCAGCAGACCGGAGAATAACAACAACTCCAGGGTGTCTGAATATTTATGGGTCGTACTCTAAATACACAGAAAACAAAAATCTAGAGTATAAATTACAGCGTGTGCAAAATATACGATGTCGTATCTCGAAGATTTTACATAAAAATATATAGTGTATAAATTTATGATTTGATTAAATGTATTTCTATTTTGTTGGTTTATTGAGATTCCAATATAAAATTATTTAATTTGTTTGGACATTAATCTTTGGTTATTGTAGAGGTAATATGGCGAAAAAGGATTTTATAAATATTATACATGTTTTAAATTCATTCATTAAAAAAATTATTTTATTATTTATTAATTAATACATTATTTTATTTATTATCTTTTTTTTGTAGATTTACTGATGTTTCAAAATAAGGTTGTGATATTTGCTTTAATTTTATTTATTATTCTAGAAGTAAAATCATTTAAATTAAGATTTGTATTATTTTACATATTATTTTTTAGAATGATTTATTATATATATTTTTTTAAATAAGACAGAGATTCGCTTATTACCATGAATTGTAGAAATTTGCTGTTTATAAAGATGTTGAAATTCACTGATGATAAAATATAAAGAAAGAACAGATGTGTGTGAATGTACAGTGTTTGTTTCTGTACATCGGCGATGCAGGTTTTTACGGTTCACTCACAAATAACACTGTATGGAGAAATCCATTCTAAAGGTTAAAGGTCAGGATCCAATGGGGGGGTGGTGTATTTATTGCGTGTGTGTGTGTGTGTGTGTGTGTGTGTGTGTGTGTGTGTGTGTGTGTTCTGATTAACTGCTCGACACACACACACACACACAGCTGAGTCAGGAAGCGGAGTTTGGAGAAAATCCCGAGCGACCAAATGAAATTGAATTTTGCGTTTCCACTCGAGATCCTGAGAACAACAAGCAAGAAGAAAAGCCTTTTATGGTTATTTATTTAATTGAATCAACACTTAAAGGGTTTAAAGCCTTCTTTTATTTTCACCCACACTAGGGGCAATTATACACTTGGATTGGGGGGGCGGGGTTAGGGGGGGTTTCCCTGTGAAAAAAAAAAAAAACAATTTAAACATATTTTTAAACATTTATTTATTTATTTATTTATTTATTTATTAATTTATCTTTTTTTTTTTCAATAAAAAAAATGTACTTTATTGTGCATTAGTGATTTATATTTGTATTTTTTACTGTTTATTTGAATAATAATTTTCTTTTACATTTTTTATAAAAAAATCTGATTTTAGGGTTATTTCGGGTTGCAGGCGGATTTTAAACAAAACACTTGTTTTTTTTTGTCACAAGATTAAAGTGACAGAGACAAAACAAAACGCTTCTCATCTTCATATTCTTCTTCTTCTTTTTTTTTGGGATCCTGCTCGAGGATTCATTATCGAGGGACGAGAAAAAAATTGGAAATGCTTATCTGCTGTGAAATAACACTGTGTGTGTAGCGGTGCGACTGTAGCGCGAGTCCCCC
>MU551593.1:254386-299167 GCA_024362625.1 Silurus asotus | reverse complement strand
GAGAGGGAGAGAGAGAGAGAGAGAGAGAGAGAGAGAGGGAGGGAGAGAGAGAGAGAGAGAGAGAGAGCGAGAGAGAGACAGAGAGAGAGGGAGAGAGAGAGAGAGAGCGAGAGAGAGAAAGAGGGAGGGAGAAAGAAAGAGAGAAAGCGAAAGAGAGAAAGAGGGAGGGAAAGAGAGAGTCTGATCTGGGACTGAATTAAAGGTTGGAAGCCATTGAGATGAAATTGGGTCTTTGATATGGTGTGGGAGTTCAATAATTCAGACAAATGCTGTCCTCCACCTCTGACGGGCCGCTTAAAAAAGGGGGCAAAAGAGAAAAAGAAAGAGAAGAAAGAGAGAGAGAGAGAGAGAAAGAGAGAGAGAGGGAGGGAGAGTAATGGATCTGCGATTGTGTATTCTCTGTGCTCTGCTCTTTCCCCTTTACACACCCATTAATCTCTGTCAAAACTGCTCATTTGGTAAGCGGCCTGTAGTGTGTGTGTGTGTGTGTGTGTGTATGTGGGGGGGTTGGGGAGTGAAGAGTGGGAGAGATGGAGAGAGATTTGATTTTTTTTTAACACACTGTGTGAGAAGAAGAAGAAGAAGAAGAAGAAAAGCATGACATGCCGTCTCCTGGGTGTCTTCCTCTCCTTCTCCACCTGCTCAAACAATGCTGAAAGCTGTTCTCTCTTTCGTTCTTTCTTTCTCTCTCTCTCTCTCTCTCTCTCTCTCTCTTTTTCTTTAGCTCTCACCATCCTTCCTGTGACAGTCATGCTGTCTGAACTCCCGCCTGCGGTTTTTCTATCGCATCGTGACGTCAGACGTTTCTTGGGATTTTACAGCTGAGTAAAGGAAGAAAGGATGAAGAATGACTGTAAATGTGTGTGTGTGTGTGTGTGTGTGTGTGTGTGTGTGTGTGTGTGTGTGTGTGTGTGTGTGCACACTTCTGTTTTTAGGAAATGAATCAGCAACAGATCGTTGTCATGAAGTCACACTTCGTTTAATTTGCCTACAAAATTCTTCTCTCTGTTACACAATTTGGTCAGAAGTATTTGGACACCTGACCTCTCCAGCCAGATATGGTTCTTCCACACACTTGGGGCCACACACTTGTTTTGGAAATTTCTGGCTGCAGGAGCATGACATTTTGCCTTCACTTGAACTAGGAGACTTAACCCTGTTCCAGCATGACACAATGTGCACAAAGCCAGAAGGTCTCCATGAAGATCGGCTTTCCATGATTGGATTTGGTGGAAGATCTCCTGCTATTGAGCTTCAACTCTATTGATAACCTTTGGGATTAAATGTGGATGGAAAAGTTATTTTTTCTCAATAATGTGAATGTGGGAACAGTACAGACAGAGGATTTGTGCTGAGAAGATGTGGAGGTATCTACTGTGTATCTCAGTGAAAAGGTCACGTGAAGGATCGACTGCAGCTGTGTGTAAACTTCCAGGACATCAGGAAAAAGAGAGAAAGTAAGAGAGGGAGAGTTTTCATGTAAAGCTCTGTAAAGTTCTGCAGCTTAGAAGATGCTGGTGGTGAGATGTTGGTGAGACACTGCAGTGTCCATCCAGCATGTGAGACTAAAAAAAACACAGACGTGTAATGAAAAGGAAAAAAATAAAAAAAGCAAAAAAGCAAACCAGATTGCAGGACTTTAATGTCAGTCTAAAAACTGCAGAGATTTCGAGTCCGAGTTGATGTCTGATCAAAGGGTAAAAGATTCGTGTGATTTATTTTGGTTACCAGTGAAGCAGAGTGACATCAGACACCCAAACGCCAAGCGGCTTCACGAACCCATGAATAATAAACAACTGGACGAGAGGAAAGATTCCATCAGGACCTGTAATACTGATCCTCACTGATAACAAGAGACAACACACTGCTGACACACACTTCACAAACACTTCACACACACTTTACACACACACACACACACACACACACACACACACACCACTGTAACAAATCTGGAAATAATCCAGTTTAATCAGACAATCTGACCTACAGTTTATTACAGGAGAGTTACGAGTGTGTGTGTGTGTGTGTGTGTGTGTGTGTGTGTGTGTGTGTGTGTGTGTGTGTGTGAGACAGAATACGAATGAAGAAAATAAAAGTTTAAATAGTTTAAAGAGAATGAAAAAATACAGACAGATATATTCAATTCAATAACTCAAGAGAGAGAGAGAGAGAGAGAAAGAGAGAGAGAGAGCGAGAAAGAAATAGATAGAATAGATAAGTGATAAAAAAAAGAAAGACAAACAATGAGTGGAATAAGTAATTAAGAAAGCTAAACGACCATGGATGGATGGATAGATGGATGGATGGATAAATAGATAGATAGATGTTAATTAAATGTCTCTTTATAACTACATAATACTCTTAATACACTTAGCTTTACTAATATATAACAAAACATTAAAAATACCAACATTTACCACAGAAATGTGGAAAAAATACTTAAAAGTCTCTGCTTAACTTAAATTATACTTTATAACACCGACATCACTGCTCATATAACAAAAAAAAACAAAAAAAAGCAAATGTTTACCTCAGAAATGTCAGTAAAAAAAAAAAACACTATTAGACTAAAACCAGATAAAATGTATACTCAGTATCACCATTAGCATAATTAAACTTTACAAAATGCCTACATTTACCTCAGAAATGTTGTTTAAACTCTAAAAAAGGACTCGTTATGATTAAAATAACACTTCTTTCACACATTACAGCCACAACTTTGAAGGATTTCACATAAATTACTTGCGATTCGGATATTCAAGTTTCAAGTTGAATTTTTATAATGTTCTCACAAAACAGTTATCAATTTTCAGTTTAGCCAAACAATGTCTTTTTTTCTGAATTTAGTAAGATATCTGAGGTAAATGTTGATATAAAACATGATTTTGTCTCATTTATGCACATCCTGTCATGCTACCTGATAAACAGTTCGACTCAGTTATTACCTCACTATTGCAGGATTTTCAGTCATAAAAGCAGATTGGAAACTGTTTGTAAAAGGACTGAAAGTGACTTATATCCTTGATTATTTTCTTTTATATTCACTCTTACTGATAGCTAGGTATATTAGCATTAAGTTTTATCGATTAAACACTGAGCGACCATATTTTATAGTTTGCTAGGAAAAGTATTGTGACAAGTTTAGTCTCCTGAATAATTACTTGTGTAGATGTTCGGAGTAAAGATGCTGCTAAGAAATTATAAAAGCTAATCGTTGTTTGTGTCCTTCGCTAAATGATCAAGCGCTAGGACATCATTGTTTTTTGTTGTTATTAGCGGTCTCCACTCAAAAAGCCCCAGAACGGGCTGTAATTATTCCATTTGTTCCACGCAGAGTGCACAAACATCCCGACTAATGAGGGGTAACGAGAAACAGGTGAGAGCAATCAGCAACCATGGCAACGCAGTAACAGGAACAGGAACATTACCTTAGCATATAAGGTAATGTGAGGTAAGCTAGGGTCAAATCGCGGCAGATGGCGCAAACGATACGACAAGTGAATAGGGACCGGATCAGGACCAACGCGGCACTAATTAACCAAATGATGAGCTGCGGCACAGAGACGCGTTTGTCTTTATGTTGGATTGTGATTGGTCAGAAAGTAGTGATTAATTCTCTAAAACAGCAACTCTGACAGTAGTGCAGGTTTACTGTGTATTAATGTGCTCGTTTTTAATGTGTTGTGGTTTCTATAGCAACCGCTAGTCCATAGGGACATATAAAGCAGATGCGCTGTACAAGTTTTCTGTAAAGAGGCGTTAACATTTATGGAAGGAGTCTCCAGTGTCAGAGAAGGACTGAGGAGTTTATGGTTTCTCAGTCACACGATGAATCAAGGTGCCTTCATATTTCATCAGTAACTTTAAGAAAGAAAGAATAAAAAGAGGCTGTTGTGGTATAGTGTAACCTCGTTCCACAGATGTTAGATGTCAGATGTTTTTTACCACATCTGGGACTTAATCACGGACATCGAGTTAGAACAAAGAGCAAATGTGAAATTGTGAAACTGATAGAAACTGCTAGCACACTTGGAGCTTTTTGATACCACCTCGTAGTTGTGAGAGCAATGGTCTGATGGTTTACAGAAATGCTGAGTGATTTGTAGCAGTAGGAGTAAACAGGTAGCGTAGTAACGGTAATAAATGAGAGCTGGCGTTAAAG
The DNA here is from genome assembly GCA_024362625.1 of Silurus asotus. Lineage (NCBI taxonomy): Eukaryota > Metazoa > Chordata > Actinopteri > Siluriformes > Siluridae > Silurus > Silurus asotus. The sequence continues at coordinate 295,002 of MU551593.1, read as the reverse complement.
CGTGTCCCATGCTGAACGAGTGGAAATTCCTCCACTCTCACTGAGCTGTAGGACGTTAAGAGTGCTTCTCCTGCAGGATTCCCACACTGAGGTTTTTAATGTCTCCATTCATCAGCTCTCAGCCTCACTTTGTCCTCCTGTATAACGTTTAAAACTCAGGCCTGACCTTAGCGAGCGCTATTGAAAGCCCATTAAGCTGTGTTTAGTGATATTAAAAGCCCATCAGCCGTGTTGGATGACTTCCTTTGGGGCTGTAATGACACTTACCTTGTGTAAGGGCACTTGAACAGAATCGAACTCCGGATGCGAATATGGTGCCGGGACGTGAGACTAGACATCGAGGAAAGACATTTTTAGATAAAAGACATAGTCCACACTTGATCATGTAACACAACAGCGCATTAATGAGCCTTAATGACAGGTTAAAGGTGAACAAATGATCAGTGACTTCAGTCTTCAAAGTGACCAATAAACAAAAGACCCCGCCCCCTTTTACCTACAGCATGGTGTTATTCTTCCATTCAACTGTGGGAGTTTTCTTCGAAATTATGCCCTAATATTGAAAATACATATTTCTTTCAGGTTTGTCCAGGATAAAGAGTGTTCAATATGGAGATGGTGTTCAGGTAAGTGGGCGTGGTTTTCTTTTGTGGGCGGGGTGGTTTTGTGCATCAATGAGGTTCAAAGAATCTTGATTTTGTTACACTGTAAGAATGATGTGTTTGGTCTGATACACTACACAGTAGATTAGATTAGATTAGATTAGAATAGATTGGATTCAACTGTATTGTCGTTGTGCACGATACATGTACAGAGCCAATGAAATGCATGTATCATCTAACCAGGTGTGGATAAGTGGCCTATTTATAATAAATAGCAGTGTGATGAATATGTACAGAGTGAATAATGTACAGGAGATGCAGCAGGTAATAAATTGGGCAGAGGATAAACGTGTCAGGAAAAAAAACAATTCTTCAGTCTGTTTGTGTCTCTGACGCACCTGAAGCTTCTGCTTGATGGGAGAAGAGTGAAGAGTCCATGGTTGGGGTGTGAGGGGTGTGTTCTGTGATTATACTTTATACTTTTATTTATTTATTTATTTAGTCTCTACATATTGGACAGCCGGAAAAATGTATGAACGGATTTGATTTTGTTTGTTCGAAGGCTGAATTCTGACACAGCATTGAAAGTGTTAGCAGAGTTTGTGTGACGCTAAGACGATACATTTGTAAAATAATAAATCCTCAAATAACCTCAATCCCACGTGGAGAAATGTGTTTATGGACCACGTTTCTGTAAAAAAGGTGCTGACTGATCTATCTTCATCGTACTGTACGACCTGAGAGGATGGAGATCTGCTGTTGGCTTGCTAGAGAAACTATTAGCAAGTCTCAGAAATTGCTTACTGCACCTTTAAAGGAAAAGACGCGCCCTGCGCCTTTAATAAACTCAATCGTACGTATTAGAAATACATATTTTACCCCTGAAGACTTGGATTTGTATTGGATGTCACACCTATTCGTTGATTATTTATTGCTTTTTATTTAACAGGGGGATTAGTATGCGTTAGCCGGTGTGTGGAGTGAAATTTTTTAATATCTCATGGTGTTTTAAGCATTAGCTATGGAAGAGAGGTCACGTGTGCTGGATGCTCTCCCAGCGCCACGTCTCTCCGTAGCTCAGGATGTGTGCTTCAGGGAGGGAAAGCAGTCTCATTATACCGAATATTGCCGCTCGCGCGATGTGCCCTCGGATACTCATTTGGCCCGGTCACAACTTCATTATGCTGCTTTTTTTCGCTCCGTCACCGCCATGAATACTTCATGAACTTCCTGCGTGGGAAGGAAGCCTTTGAAACGGCTCCTGCGAGTCAAGACACTGGCTCAAATTACTGCAGGGAGAAGAAGCTTCCTTCGCTTTTTTTTTTCCTTCATCTGCTTGAGAGAGTTTTGAGATTCTGCCTGGTGAGCACAGGGGGAACGCAAACTCATATCCATAATGTAAATAGGACGCAGTGCGTTCCACAAGGTGGAGGAGTTTCCTCCAAACTTTCTGTTCTACTTCACACATCCCTAACCAGATACCCACACGCCGTGAAGAGCCACCACAAAGTACACACATATGGACAAAATTCTGTCTTCACTTAAACCAGGAGATCCAAACCTGTTCCAGCATGGCAATGCCCCATGCACAAAGTCAGCTCCATGAAGATCTGCTTTACATTGTTTGGAGTAGAAGATCTCCTGCTATAGAGCTCCATTGAACAAAAATGAATGTGAACACTGACTGCACCCCAGACCTCCTCACCTTCTCACCTACATCAGAACTTCACTTCATTTGTGGATAAATAAATCTCCACAAAATCCAGTGGAACATTTTCCCAGAAGAGTGGAGCTTATTCCTACAGTTAATGTGGTCATTAGATGTTCAAACTTTATAGACAGTGGGACAGGAATTTGGGACAGAAGGTTTGTGAATTTTGGACAATTGAATTTTCAATTATTTGGCAAAGCAAACTGAGAAGTTTTTTGGAGTTTGGACAAACAGTTTGGGAAATCAGGACATTGTTTTTGGGAATTTGGACAGTCTGGGAAAATTATTGTCTGGGATTATTGTTTTATTTAGGAATTTGGGATGTTTTTTTTTTTTTTTGGACAGCAAGTTTGGGATTTTTTATGTAGAACATTTAATAAAGAATTATATTATAAACACATGAATATGATGTAATCTAACATCATGTTCTATTTTATTTCATATACATAGAAGTCCTCAGAGGCCACGCCTTCTAATATTCTTTTCTTTCTTGTCACAACTTCATTTTCCTGTCATCTTAAAAAAACGTTTTCACGCTGCCACAATTGGTTACGGTTATTATCCATGATGCTGCATCTGAAACATTCCTCATGATCAGTACTTCATTTTTTGTTGTATTTGGCATCATCGCTGCATCATGGATAATCACCGTAACCAGATTCAGCAGCAGACACGTGGAGATGGATGGAGTCGTGATAGCGAGAAAACAAGAGTGAAAACAATTATAACACGTGGCCTCTTTGGACTTATATATAAAATAATACGTTTTAAAATCTGTACTTTATCGCTTTATAAATAAAGCCAATCTCATGCCACATTATTTGTTATAACTCAGCATTTTTGGGGTCGTCCTGTGCGGTGCTCCAACCCCCTTATATAACATCACGTTGGATAAACGCTCCCAGTGTAGCGTAGCAGACATCCGCCATCCATAAGGACTGAAGTAAACATGCATCTGTGTGCAGCAGCTTCAATTATCGGCCCCGAGGTGATTAAACGCCGCTCTCCGACTCCATTACCCACGTTATATTAATAGCTTAATAAGCTAGCAGGTATAAGCAAGGGCATTTAGCATTAACAGTGGGGTTTAAGTGCACATTCCTCAGGCTGATTGACAAGCCGTGAGAACAGCGATCGATACACACTCGCTAATCATAATGTCCTCATTATTCACATGCACCGTGTTACTGCTATTAAATTTTAAATACAGAGTTAGAAGAAGCAACTGTTCCAAACCGGAGCCCATGCTAACGCCACACACACACACACACACACACACACACACACACACACACACACACACACACACACAGAGGGGAGATGTAGCTGGAGGGGGAAGATGTGGGCACTGATAGACAGAAAATGTCAGTCAGATTGAATTGTGGTGGGAATTTTAATGCAGATACGCATCAATTATTGAGAAGCTGGTGATGGAGCCATTTTGTAGAAGACACGTTTTCACATCTCCACACTGGCGAGTCTAAGCGTCTAAGCGTTCACACTTCACGCAATTGTTTTTATTTCATACTGTACTTTAATGAATTATATATGTTTTTGGGAAAATAAGCTCCACTCTTCTGGGGAGATGTTCCACTAGATTTTCTAGTAGAAATTTTCTAGAGATTCATTTTTTTATATGTCCATGTCTATTGTGTATTCACCAATTAAGAACTTATTAGGAGCTCATCATCATTGCTAGCTTGATCTCACTGCTTAGCATCGAAAACCAGTTTACTCCACTGCTATAATGCTAATCAGTTTACATTATATAACAGTTTATTGACATGTGCTATGCTAACAGCACAAAGAAACTGCACTGTACTATTGTTGGCTAGTTAAATTAACATTTTATAACCGAATGTGATGGACGGCATAATTTTTTACATACGGGTTTGTGTTGTTAAACACACATTTAAAATCCAACAAATATCTTAATCTTTAACTTACAACACCTTCACTTTTTTATTCATTTCCTTTTCTCTTTTTTTTGCACCTCGCCTCACCTTCCTCTTCTTCTTACCTCTCCATCTGTGCTCTCATATCTCGCTCTCAGGAACAGAGAACACACTTTATTACACTTTTATTAGTGAAGAAGGAATTGAGTTTGGGATAAAAATCTCGACAAACTGCAGCGTTATTCTGAAATGAAATCTGGTTCTTCTGGATGTGAAGATAAGATGCGCTCAGGCGTCGTGTTCGTGGACTTCTCCTTTTCTGATCATCGAATCTTGTGTTTGAGAAACCAGCTTTCGCAAGCTAGCTCCATTTACACCACAAGAAAAACACGTTTTAATTGTATGGGGAAAAAAATCCAAAACTTCCTGATCCTTGAAATAGATGCTTTCCTGCACCCTGTGAAGAGGACGCTAGCAGCTCGTTAGCAGCACTGTGGAGAGCGGTGTGGTTGTGGCAGTGTGTTTTCCTGCACAATACCAACTATCACTTGGTTGAGAGGAAAGTTGGAGTTGGTTTGTTTTGTTTTGTAGAAAGTGGAATTTGAAAGACAGGCACTTTTTTGGATGTTTTTTCCAGACGTAAAGGGAAAGGTCAGGGGGTTCGAGGATCGTTCGGTTTTAGGTTTTCAGCCAATATTGAATTTTGAAGCGGAGGCGGGGCTTATCTGCAAGAAGGAGAACTCGGATTGGCTATTCACCTTAGCGAATGAGCACAGGGTTAGGGTTAAGCTTCTGGCGAGAAACGTGGAAAGGCATGTGGTCACAATCGCACGAGTCGCACTGATCCAGATGTACACAGGACGATGACTTTTGCCACACTGACTTCGGTGCACCCTGTGACTGTGCATGCAGCCTTGTGCTATCTGTTGACATGTTACAAAACTAGTCTCGAAATCTTTTAACACCAACTCATACAGCTGCCCTGGAGCCCAGAGGGTTTAGGACCTAAGAGTGGCCATGCTGGAGTCTGAACCAACGGCCTTCCAAGCAGTAACCCAGAACCTGAAGGATCTAGTCAGGACAAGGACGTCATTTCATTGTGTCCTGATGGGTCTGCAGGTTTTTCCGTGATGCAGTGACTGTGAGTTCGGATCTTACCTTCCATCGCTTCACAGATTCACTGCAGAAATCTATTTTTACCGTCTCAGAGCTACTGAATGTGTCAGAATGTTGTTCTGGATCCTTCTGGCTCTCAGTGGACCTCAGTGTAGACTCTTGAACCCCTGTAGAATAAATGCATACCTAATGTTCTCTCACTCTCTCTTTCTGTTGAACTTGTTTTCCATCCAAATTCTGACACTTCTGTGGCTCATCTAGAACCTTCACCATTCACACCGGTTCGGGGGTTTTATCTCTTTTTTTGTTCACTTATTCCCTGAGACCCTCCAGATGGCAGGATCATCTGTGTTATCATAACAACTTGCACACTCGCGTAGTATCACCACACCTGCTCGTAGGATCCATCGGTGTTAGCCGAACAGGTTCCATCGCGTCAGTGTGATGAATGTCTTCAAATCTTACAAGTCTTCCGCCCACAGCACAGCATTCGCTTTCTCTCGGTTTCCCACTCGTTTTTTTTACACCTCACCTACTTTAGTCTTCCTGCTAACATCTTTATCTCTCCATCACTGCTCACTCATCTCTTTTCAGGGAACAGGGCCTGATCTCCTGAGGAAATACCTGAGACAACAGGAGACTCAATCACTCTGACTAAACGGAGCAGAGGAGACGTGACCCTGCACTCTTCTGTCATTAGGAAGCGAGGGATAACCAGGCATTGATAAAGATCAGAAGGAACAAACAGCTCTGTGCAGAGGAGCTTTGTGAAGCATTTTCGAAGTGTGTGAACCTGCACAATTCGATTGATTCTAACGTGGAGAGTCTGAGCACTGAAAATGAACCGACAGCATCGTTAATGTAGCTGCAGGAACATCTGGAGGGTCCTGCTCACCTCCTGCATGAGATACAATCTCTCATCTTCCTCACATTAGGTGAAGGAGTTTAGGGTCCTTTTTTTTTTTTTTACAAAAATGACTCAAACATGAAGAATTACAGGAAATCATACTCACATCATGGTGGCATCATCAAACGCTTATGGTCTGGGACTGGTGGAAATCATGGATATCTCAAAATACCAGTATGTTCTGGCACAAAGCGTGCACGACCTCTGTTGGACATCTTCACATTTAAATTAAACTGTGGTCAGCCATGATACAACACCCCTGGAGCACAGAGGGTTAAGGGCCGTGCAAAAGGGCCCTAAGAGCAACCTGGCAACATCAGGGCTTGAACCTTCTGATCTTCTGACCGGTAACCCAGAGCCTAAACACTGAGTTTGGTACATAAGGACCACATAAGGATTGTTAATACAACTGTTTATTTGTCACTTCAGCTGTGCTTCTATTTACCTGGTGAAGGTGAAAAAAATATGGAACATCATGGACCCAGGGCAGGTTTAGGGCTGAAAGATGGACATGTTCCTAAAGATCTTCTCCTCGGCTGCACAGAGAGTGAAGTTTAGTTCCTAGTGAATCTCAGTAACTGGACACAGTTGAAGGCGGATTTTATTTATGTCAAGGTTTTTATTAGTTGTAGCTTCAGTGCACAACTAAAAGAGCAGCTTCAAAGACCAAACATGTTCCGAGTGATTGACTACATTTGGGGTAAAGAGACACATGGATGCCTGGGAGACTGAATCTTTTACATGGTGAAACCACAGAGAGGACATTTAGGAGTCAGACGTATCAATCTGGGAATAGATGAAAGCCAAAATAAATGACTGCCTGTAAGAACAACCCACAGCTCTGTCTGTGTCCTTCTCTCTCTCTCTCTCTCTCTCTCTCTCTCTCTCTCTCTATCTCTCTCTTTTCCAGTCACTGCTCACCTCTAATAAAGACCAACGAAAACGTTAGCGAGCAATTAGGGCCACACTCTCTCACCACACTCCACCAATTAGTCTCGTCCCTCTGCACATGTACGTGGCATATGGCGAGCGTTTTTCCCATAATTGTGCTTTTCACTGAGGCATGAATGCAGACACGGATATTAGATGTCAACTGCAATGCTTCATATTTTCTTAATAGTCGTTTAGATTGGCTGAATGCCTCCGATTATTTTAAGTGTTTTTATTTTTGCATCGTTATCAGCGGTTAGCATTGTAACCATCAGTTTGGAATTTTGGGAAACAGCAGGGGGCGATTTTAGGACCTTTTTATTAGGGTGGCACGGGGGGACCACGAGCCCGTCAGGGTGGGCCCATGGGAAAAGACATGTGCCCCAACACAGGTGAGACAATATAAAAATGGCACCGCACACGTGCCTGGACTACGCATCTGTCTTTCATAAATAACAAAAATCAACAGACAATAAAGACCTCACCTGCACTGCACTGTGGTTTTTTCACTCGTCTTTGACATGGTTTCATCTTGAAGAAACCCTGAATGGATTGCTTCTGTTCCTGACTTTGTTCCCTTTCCATTTGTTTCCACAGAATTTGGTCTGAAAATAAACAAACCTTTAACTTAATGATCAATAATAAACAAATCGTATATTTACAGTAATAACCACATTAAAGACAAAATCATTTAAAGGTGAAGTTCTTCCTCTTGAACATTGCCAATGAAAATATAAATGTACGACTACCACACAAAAACGTGTGTCTACAGCTACACGTGTCAGAACGCTAACGTTATTAAAACCTCACACTTTCCACGTTACTGCAGACTATCTGGAAACGTGCCTTTAATCTTTAAAACAGAAGGAAACGTAATGTTAAGCAGTGCAACGAAACACAAACTCCTTCAACATGCACTCACGTATGTGTAAAGATAAATATATAAATATGCATAACCCTATCATTCGAATGAAATACTTCTGAATAACAAAGACGTGTTCTGCTCCTGTGAAGTGGAGCTTCTCCTGTTTGAGCTGTAAACCTACAGCACTCTGATCCAGTGGTGCGATAAACACACAGGAAATAATTGCTAGTGAACCTGAAGGTAAGTAGTGTGTGTTCTACTTCACGTGGCTCCACATCAGCGAGTGAGATATGAAGTGCTCTCACTCTGATCAGGTTTTTATTTTGAGGAAGGATTTGGACTGTTATTAAAATCAACAGTCTGCTACAATGTGCTCAGGACCACGGGTTGAGTTTAATCATCTTTCACTGCACACCTTCACAATCATGGATCTGTAATGATGGACGTTTTGTGTTGAGGAAGAGGATGAGGTCGTCTTTGTCTGGTTCCCCTCAAGGTTTCGTCCTCATGAAGTCTCAGGGAGTTTTTCCTTCACCACAGTCGCCACTGGATCACTCATTAAACAAACTTTAAAAATAAGTAACAAACAAACATTATATTATTACTGATAAAACTATTAATTAAATTTAGGAGAGGGGGACTGGTCAAAATTCCTTCAGAAGATGGGGAGCAGTTCAGATTTCTGTCTGTAGAGGGCACAATTTGTCTTTGGGAGTGAATGAGATTGGATGAACTCCTTCTTTAGAGTGTGGATTAGTCAGGATTTCTTTAGTAGAAGTGAAAATAGTCAGAATTCCTTTGGGAGAAGGGTCAATTGTGAGAGTTCCTTTGGGAAAGGGGAAACTGGTCATTTGGTAGAAGTGACCAGAAATGGCCAGGATTCGTCTGAAAGGCATCCGTTGTTTTGAATTCCTATGAGGAAGAGAGCAGAAAACACATTTTGAAAGTGTGAGATGGTTCAGGATTCCACTGAGAATAGATGGTTGGGCAGGATTTCTTTGAGAACAGGCAGGAATGAAATTTAAATAAATAAATGAAGAATTCTTCAGCACCTCTGTTCCTTAGTAAAACCTGTGAAAAGTGTCATTCTGATATGACCATGAACTGAAGGACACTGTGGTCCTGACACGCCGTCGCTGAGGGATTAGACGACGCACAGGCACCAGGTGCGATCTTACACCTGTTCTGTGTTCAGATGTTGAACTTGAACGTGAAATGACTTCCTTTCTTTCATTGTCCTTCTTCTCCGAGTCTTTCCCTTTCTCCCTTCTTCCTGTTTTGTCTTGCTGTTTATCGCCTCCTAGCAGGAGCTTACTGAAATGAAGGAAGGTGTTACCTAGCCATCCATATCACATACCCCCCCCCCCCCCCCCCCCNACCCCCCCCCCCCCCCCCCCCCACACACACACACACACTTGGAAACCTGTATCAAACCATCCATTCAAGCATCTCCACATCGATTTCAGCCTCTGTTTGAGTAACCAGATTTAAATGTTTACAGGATTGGCCTTTTCACCGTGCAGCTCCTGAGCAGGGGTAGATGTTCGATTCTGTTACTCAACATGCCTGTGAACTGAAGTGTGGGAGTGGAAATAAACTTGTTCGATGGGTCAGTTTGTAAACAGGATGTGACATCATGAGACTACTGCATCATGGAGTAAATACAGGTTAACCACAAAGCTAAAGAGAATTGTGTTATACATGGTCTAGGGTGGTGCTGCAAAAACTTCTACCACCAGATTTCCTGATCTTTATAGATTATCTGCATCATCTGACAGTTTTATGACTTTGCCAGTGGTGGATGAAGAGCACAAAGCATGTATTTGAGTTCCAGTAGAGACCCTCTAAGACTCTACAACTCAACTACTTCAATAAAAACGTGTAAATGAGGTCACGTGTGTGGTGGTAAATTTGAGTCTGGAGTTTCTTCATCATTTATTCCTCTCTAAATGTTCTGCTTGATGTTGAACTGAAAGGCAGAAAAAGTACCCGTATGGATTTTTTGCAGCGATGAACTTCTGCTGATTATTCTGTAAAAACGATTCATCAGTCGATCTCTAACTGTCTCACTCTGCTTTTGCTTGGCTACTGGCAAAAAATCGTATTTCTCTGACATCTTTGAGATAAGTGGTAATTCCAATTTCAAAAGTTGATGTTAGCATTTCCTTGCTAGCAGTGGTCACCCAGTCTTCCCTACTTCTAAACATCTTCTCCCAGTTCCACACAGATGATCTCCTTTACTGATATTTCTTCATCTTCTACAATGTCCTGAATCTCATGATGTCTTCGGAGTGAATTCTAATGCGTAATAATTGTACGAATAGCTGCTGAGATGAGCTTCAAAATATCTGTCAAGTAGCTGTTTATTGTCTTCTCAGTCAAATACTGTACAGGACACAGTGAAAGGACCCGTGTGCTCCATGAAGCAACATGAATTAGCATAAAACACAAAACTAACAAGGACACTGAAGTCCTGGGTGTCAGAAAAGATATTTATTGTACGAGTGTTATTGAGCTGATTTATAGCCATGTTATAAACACACGGTGCAGCAGACACACACAGCAGACACACACAGCAGACACACACAGCAGACCCGCCATGTTCCGATGTGAACACCCTGTTAAAGCCTGTGGTGACCTGCTAAACTGACATGCTATTAGTATTAGACTAGAGTGTTTTTTTAACATGCCCTTGTCGTTTCCCCTCAGGAGGAATCCCCGTCGCTGTACTGAGGGTCTGTTATGTTCAGAGCAGAACAGCTATTCCATCGATATACATGAGAGCTGACATACTTCACTTCATTCTGCTGGTTAATTAGCAGGCTAGCGGCTCCCTGGTGGCTCAGCTGTCTAAGGTTTCACCCTGGTCCAATGTGCCACATCGCTGGAAGACCAACAGCTTAATTGGTCCTGCTCTCTGGGTGAAAAGAAAAGAAAGAAGAGAGGTCTGGTTTTCTTTCCTTTTTCTGTTGATTATGGGCTGGTTTTTGTGATGAAACGGCATTCCGGATCTCAGATTCTATTTAACATGTGATCGGTTTCCTCATTTCAGATTGGCTGATGTTAATAAGGTTGGAACTGGGATGAGTTTGGATGGAGGGAGGAGGTGATCAGGATGATTGTGCATACTTCTGAATTTCTGCCTGTGATGAAGAAAAACCACAGACGTGGCCGTTATATCAGCAGTGAAGTGGTAGTTCAGTGGTTAATACGTTGTTCTTCTGAGAGGTTATGAGCCAAGTGTAAATATAATGTTCCTCACATCATCAAAATAAAATACACTTTCATGGTCATAAATGAAAACCTGTCAATGTGTTGATTGGGTTTCACAACTCCAAACACTTCTGTATGTTCTCGTTTCACACTCCACTTTACTTACACTTACGCTGTCTTCAGTCATGTCCCACCTCATGAAGATTGTGGACCTTTAGGGAAGTAGATGCAGCAAACATCCTGAACCATCTAGAGACGTACCAGCACCATCTGGATTCTACTTCATGTGGAGTTTGGACACTGGACCTCCTTGAGTGTTTAAAGGCTCTGGCATGGAGAAGCTGGTGTTGGATCTCAAATGTTGAGCTATTTTATGAGTTGCTCAGTAGCTCCTAGTTTTATAACCATTAAGACTTTAGAAAGATCATCAGTCATAATCACACACTCCAGTGCTCATGTTAGTTCTCACTCTCCAGTGTTCTGTAGTGTTTAAAGACTATGATCACACACTTGATGTCACCCACATGAGGATGAGGTTCTGCTTTTGAGTCTGGTTCCTCTCAAGGTCTCTTCCTCATTAAAACACACATAAGTGTGAGATAAACACACAACATTCACCTTCATTCTGAAATTCTGTAAAGCTGCTTTGAGACGATGTCCATTGCTACAGAAATAAACTTGAACTTGAACCACCAATCTTCAGACTCGGACTGGAACTCAGACTCTCTCAGCAGCAGAGAGTCATCGTGGCTGAAATGAGACAATTCAAACAACGTGACATTCATGAACATTTGGTGTTGATGATGAAGATGAGGTTCCTGTTTGGGTCTGGTTCCTCTCAAGGTTTCTTCCTCATACCATCGCAGTCACCACTGACTCACAAATCAGGAATAAACAGTTATAAGGAACAAACTTATAGGAAATAAACTTACACAATCTTTATGTAACCGTATTCCTGCTGTATCTGTGTAAAGCTGATGTGTAAACACTAGTGTGTGTGTTTGCTTGTGATTTCACCTTGTTGTGTTTATTGGAACAGTCCACACTGGTCCTTCTCCTTCATGTGGAAACACAAGCTGCAGTCGTGGGTTTGTAGGAGGTACGACTGGACTGAAGGGCAGTGAAGAGGAGCAGAGTCACGGCACACAGGGAGGCTTCAAGAGGCAGGAGGTCTCAGGACTGGAAAGCGGAGGTAATGGTGGTCTCACTGTGCAGGATATGAGACACGTTCCTTCCTCCTACCTGCAGAGCCTTTTTCTTCACCATGCCTTTCAACACAGCTCTCATAACGCTTACGCCAACAGCACCCTGTGTGTGTGTGTGTGTGTGTGTGTGTGTGTGTGTGTGTGTGTGTGTGTGTGTGTGTGAAGGTTCACACAGAAAGACCTTGGCTGAACAGGTTCATTATTTAAAACCTTTGGCGTGCAACACATGCTAAGGCTTTTAAAAATGATGGACAGGGTTTGAATTAAGTCTGTGTGTGTGTGTGTGTGTGTGTGTGTGTGTGTGTGTGTGTGTGTGTGTGTGTGTGTGTGTGTGTGTTAAGTATGGCGCTTTTATCCTCTCCTCTCCACTCTGTGCTCTCACAACGCTCAGCTTTTCCACACAGCCCCTATACAGCCAGCAGCTGTGTGTTTGTGTGTGTGTGTGTGTGTGTGTGTGTGTGTGTGTGTTTGTGTGTGTGTGTCTGTGTGTTTTGTTGGCCAGCAAACCTGAATAGACTCATTACCAGTTTTTGGCCCTGAATAGTTTAAACAGATTCATTATTGAAAGAGTTTTGTTTTTTTTTTATTGCAAAAATAATGATAGTAGAATATGTGTGTGTGTGTGTGTGTGTGTGTGTGTGTGTGTGTGTGTGTGTGTGTTTGTGTTTGAAGTCCCAGGATGTCTGCTCTCAGCATTTAACAGGGCCAGAAGATGTAGCAGGACATCCAATTATCTCCCTCACTGTGGCTTGTGAAGTGTTTCCTTTACAGACACGACGTTTTTCTTCAGAACAAAAGCTACACTTGTTTATTTCTGACTGATGTGTGTGTGTGTGTGTGTGTGTGTGTGTGTGTGTGTGTGTGTGTGTGTGTGTGTGTGTGTGTGTGTGTCAGGCTGTAACAACACCTTTACCACCCACTACAATGTTGATTTATTTCCTATAAAATCAAATCCTCCAGAATAAACCATCTCTGGTTTTGTTAGAATGTTTGGTCATTACAGTGTTTACATTCAACATTTACTAAAAATCATTCAATTACTACAACAATAAGAACAACAACCACACCATCAACACCAATACTATCAACACCACCAACACGATCAAAACCATCATCAACAGCACCACCACCACCACCACCAATAACACCAACACCACCACCATCAATACCATCAACACCACCAACACGATCAAAACCATCATCAACGGCATCACCACCACCAATACCACCAACACAAACACCAACACCACCACCATCAATACCATCAACACCACCAACACAATCAAAACCATCATCAACGGCATCACCACCACAATACCATCAACACCAACACAAAAACCAACACCACCACCATCAATACCATCAACACCACCAACACGATCAAAACCATCATCAACGGCACCACCACCACAATACCATCAACACCACCAACACAATCAAAACCATCATCAACGGCACCACCACCACAATACCATCAACACCAACACAAACACCAACATCACCACCATCAATAACACCAGTTACAGTATACCGACACCACCAAGAGCACCAACAACAGCATCAATAACACTAATATCAACACCAACAGCAGCAACACTACCACTATTAACATCATCATCACCAATAACATCATCATCACCAATAACATCATCATCACCAATAAAATCATCATCACCAATAACATCATCACCAATAACATCATCATCAGCAATAACATCATCATCAGCAATAACATCATCACCAATAACATCATCATCACCAATAACATCATCACCAATAACATCATCATCAGCAATAACATCATCACCACCAATAACATCATCACCAATAACATCATCATCAGCAATAAAATCATCACCAATAACATCATCATCAGCAATAACATCATCACCAATAACATCATCATCATCAATAAAATCATCACCAATAACATCATCATCATCAGCAATAACATCATCACCAATAACATCATCATCAGCAATAAAATCATCACCAATAACATCATCATCATCAGCAATAACATCATCACCAATAACATCATCATCAGCAATAACATCATCACCAATAACATCATCACCACCAATAAAATCATCACCAATAACATCATTATCACCAATAACATCATAATCAGCAATAAAATCATCACCAATAACATCATCATCACCAATAACATCATTATCACCAATAACATCATCACCAATAACATCATCATCACCAATAACATCATCATCACCAATAACATCATCATCACCAATAACATCATTATCACCAATAACATCATCACCAATAACATCATCACCAATAGCATCATCACCAATAACATCATCATCACCAATAACATCATTATCACCAATAACATCATCACCAATAACATCATCATCACCAATAACATCATCATCACCAATAACATCATCATCACCAATAACATCATCACCAATAACATCATCACCAATAGCATCATCACCAATAACATCATCACCAACATTATTTTACATTTTATTCTATACAGCAGTTTTCTGATGATCACAGTTTATATTGAACTCAACACAACTTGGTCGAAAACGTCAAAGAAACGAGTGAGATTTTGTTCTTACTGATGTTACAGCAGCTGTAAACCCTCGTTCCCTCACCAGCCTCTTTACTGACCTTCATACAGTGAACTGAAAAACTACAATAAAGTATATAAACTCCTCTGACACTGGAGACTCCTTCCATAATTCTTATTAATGCTATGATATCAAAACTGATTTAGAGCTGTTTTAAAATTATTTATTAACACACACACACACACACACACACACACACACACACACACACACACACACACACACACACACACAAACTTTAATTCCTGCGATTTGATCAGGAAGTGATGTAGATTTTCTCCTGTTAGAAAGCAGCGCCTCCTGGTGGTCAGCAGTGTCCATCACACACTAGAGCTTTGGATTGATGATAACAAAAATATTTGAACACATGACTTTTCCACCCATATGTGTTTCTTCTCCAAACGTTCATCGTAAACGTGGAGACACGCAATTGTGTCAGACGTCTTTGGATGCTGTTGCGTGACATTTTCAGGAAACCTTTTCAGGAATCACGAATACACACACCTCATTTGCTTCTCAAATGTCTTTTCTAATGCCTCTGTGTTTCATTGCCCTCATCCATAAAGTCACCTCACTCCAGTGTCCCCATGTGGTGTGAAACCTGCAACCAGTCACTTCATGACCTTCTCATGCTCCTTAATAAGGAACTAAGGAACAGGTTAAAGGGCTGGAAATCAGTCAGTCAGTAATGAGAGTTCCAACTTTATTTACCTGTGAGTTTCCCAACACAATAACAGAAATGCAAGAAGAACGACGGTGATGAATGAAAGAATCGCGACTGAAGTTGGATTTGAACTATGACCTGATTTTGAGAGTAAATTTACAGCTGAAGGTCACTGTGGTTTCAGCCGTGTACTGCAGAAACACCAAGCAGCAGAAAGTTCCACCAGACATTAAGCACAGTGGAAGAAATGAGTGTGTGTGTGTGTGTGTGTGTGTGTGTGTGTGTGTGTGTGTGTGTGTGTGTGTGTGTGGTGTGTGAGCAGCTCTTCACACAATAATATCATCACGCGGAATCCTGAATCCACAACACCTCATTTTATCAGTGAAACATTAACATTAAATTATACAAGAATGTGATAAAAAACAGGAGAAACACGTTTGAGAAAATCCATAAGTCCTGTACATCATTCAGGTCCAGATGTTATGCAGTAACCCGCGTACACGTGACGTAATTGCACACCGAATTCACGCCGTTTCTCCTCCACAGCGACGCTGGTTCTGGATTCTGATTGGTCACGAGGTGTTGATTTGTTTTCTAGAACAGCAGCTTCGTGATTTCCGCTGATGATGAACTTTTATGGAAGGTGTCTCCAGTGTCTCCTCGTTTTTGTAGCAGTCACAGCTTTCAGCTGGAACAGAAACTGTAGGATTTCCGCCATCTTCAGGACGGAGGAGTTTATACGTATAAATTATTCTATATAGTGGGAAGTTTCTCAGTAACGCGACAAGCTGCGTTTTTCCTCTGGAGCAGGATGAACCTTGTTCCTGGGATGTTCCTAAATAATAAATGTAAATATAAATGATATAAAGTACAACCTGTAATTGTTTAATAAATAAAATAATGGATCATCTCTGGAAGATTGCTGATGTATAAATGGCATTAAGCAGGTGAGAAAAGTAGAGAAAAGAAACTGGAAACTGGAGTCGGGATGTGTAGCGTCACGTCACGTTGCCACGTCATGATTTATTCCTTCCACATTAAGGATTTGGTGTTTCTCCTGAGTTTTCTTTCATTCAGTGCCTTTTTAAAATTTCCAAACCTTTGGAGAAGCTCTAATAAAGACTGTACATTTCTTCACAGATGATTTGAAAGATTTTCAGGTTATTCGTTTAGGGAACTCGTTTTTATTTTCAGCATGACGTTATCGTACGGTGAAGCGTCCTCGTCCTCCTCACTCTGCTTTCGGCTTTTCTCTACTCTTTCTTTTTCCTGCTCTGAAATCCTGGCTCTCCGAGGGGGTTTGGGAACAGCGTAGTCATCCACGTGGGCGTTATACGGGAACTCGTGTCCGCTCGGATCCGATGCGGCGCCCATGGTCTTCCAGGCGTTATTCCGGACCTCCTCGGGGTCGTCGTAAAGCGCCGCCGGAGGGCGAGGCGTCGTGGCGCAACCTTCGGGCTCGTCGTAAATGTGTTCCACTGTAGAGTATTTACTGGAATGTCTTTGGGGTTTGGGAGGGAAGGATCTGATGGCGGACTCGTCGATGCTGTCGTAAAGTGGCTCCACGCTCTTTTCATTTCTCTCTCTGCTTTCATTACTCAAACCAGGTTCCACCGCCATCGGCGCTGGTGGCAGGAGCGATGATGACAAGAAGTCCCTCATCAAGTTCTTTGCGATGCTGTCGAAAGGAAGTGAATAGTCCGAATCTGGTGAGCTGGAACAAGTACGAAGTATTTGGTGTTGCTCTTGGTCCTGCTCAGCTCTGTCTGAAATCTCTTTATCTGGAAGTGGTGCCGCGACCCGGGAATAGGCCTGGTCTTCCGTGTTGGCTAACGGACAGCTTCGGAAGTTCTTGACCTGGTTCTTCCTTGGCAGCGGCCGTGTTTCAATATTTAAACTCTTAACCCCAGTCAGATGTTTATCTGTAGGCATCTCCAGTCTGGTGCGAAGGGGTGATGATTGCTTGGGTTTGTCCTTTACAGCTGTGTCATTCAGCATGCTGTAAACGGTATTGTCCTCTGTGGGGGGGACGATTTTGGGTGGCTGTGGTGTAGGTAAAGGTTCTCGATCTCGGATCCCGCCTGAAGGCTGTTGCTGTGAAAAACTCGCTCTCTGTAAGTTAATAGCACTTTCCACGTACTGGAAAATGAAGTTGCCTTGCTTGGTGTCAAACTCAAAGTTTCCTTCACCAGAGTCGCATCTACGTCCGGCCTCAAAGGAGAATGTGGTCTGTTTTGACAAAATGACAGCAGAAGTTGGAGAAAAAAAAGCCACATATAAATAACAGCACATTTAAAGCATATCTCAGCATGTGGGAGAACAGCTTCCTGAAGAAAGCTGAATAGTTAAGAACATTAACTTCTACTCTGTGAGTTCAAATCCCAAGCTGGGTCACATGAGCAAGACCTTTAACCCTTAGATCTTATTTGGAAGTCAATCTAGGTCATAAATGTTAATGTCCTTGCTCAAGGTCCTAAAAATGGCACCCTAGTGGTACGATGTGGTACAGGTGGAACCTTCAGTCTCTATACAACTCAAAACCTTCATCATCAAGCCCTCAGTGGTATTTATTGTCAAATCACTTTGAAAAAAACAGAACAGGAATCGCACCTTGTCTCGTCCAAATCTACGCAGGTATCTATACGGCCAGGAGAAGTACACCTCTCCCGTCTTGGGCTCCTTCAGCAGCAAGCTGTCAAAGTCTGTACGTAGCAAATACTGTCCTTTCAGCCCACACCTTTCTGCAGCATCCGTACGTCTGATTATCACCTTAAAGTCTCTCAATGCTGAAGACAGAAAACAGATTTCTTTAAATGTTAGGAAAGTTAAGTTGCACAGCATCTAAATCCACAAAGTAGCTTCTTCTGGTCTTTCTTCAGAGGCTGACTTTCACTTAACGCTAAAACAAACAACGCAGATGTTTTTGGAACATTAATGGAAGGAGTCTCCAGTGTTCTTTCTTTCCACCGAGTGGTACAGCTGTAGCCTCGGCGATGTCTCAGAGTGAGAACCTACACAAAGAGACGTGCCGTTCGTCGCCGCGGTAACGCGATGACTCGCCTCGTTAAACCTGACGTCATTGTTTAGCTCGTGAAAAAGTATTGAACTGGTAGATTTCTGTGGCAAACAAGTAAATACCACCAGGATCCTCATTGCATCATCAGATGTTTAAACATGGAAGAAAAAAACATCTCAGCAGCAGTTTAAGACTCTGGGGTGCAATTATTTTTGAACCGCACCATCCCCACGCAGCAGCTCGTTAAATTCAATCAACATCTCGAAGCAGCGTGTCAAAAAACCGGGACGTTTCTGATCGAACTCCTTTTTTCAGTCTGGTGTTTGTTTGCTTGGCTGTTACATCATCATCATCATCATCATCATCATCTTCATCTTCATCTTCATCTTCATCACCATTACAATAGTAATAATTATCATAAAAATAATAATATAAAGACTTAAAATAAACACTGCTGCTGCACTCGAGTGATGTGGTTTTGCTGCTACTTGTTTTATATGTAGTGTGCGGTTGTGAAGCTCCGACTGAGAGGAAGTCGTTTTTTCTTTATTAAACTAAATTCAAGCTTCTGTTTGCTGCTTACTGAGTTTCTCTTCCTCCTCCCCCACTCTCTCTCTCTCTCTCTCTCTCTCTCTCTCTCTCTCTCTCTCTCTCTCACTTTGTCTCTATACGATGTAAAGGATGACACAGTTCCTTCCTGTAAAGGTTGTTGTTTTACAGAAATAGTAAGCGAGAGCGAGAGAGTAAGTTATTGCCAGGTGAAGGCTGGTGTTCAGGAAGTTTGGGGTTTGTGAGGAAACACGTTCCTACGATGTGACAAGCATCTGTAACTTTTCTTCAAGTGAAACCTTCCTGACTGAGAAGACCTTTATTTCTACCACGGGGTGTGGATCACGCGGGGGATCTTTATATGGAGGCGTGTGAACTTCACGTGTCCTGATTTTGTGATTAAAGCGTTAAAAAACCGGGATATTCCGTTAAACACCGACGTATCAGGCGCGATCATCGGAATAACTTTTATCCTTTTATAGTTGCATGTAGCGCTGTAGAGTCACTTCCTGTTCCTTTTTACGCTATAGCAGCTATAAACACTCGTCCTCTCGCCACAAAGAAGCGTCAAATCAGCAGTCCAGTTACAGAGTTACAGCTTTCCTTCTGACACTGGAGACTCCTTCCATAAGCGCCAATTTATCATTATTATTTGCGAAGCCGCACACCTGCGCTGTGAGAGATTTGTCGCCGTGGAAACGGTACAGCATCAGGATGAAAATCTGTCTGAACTGATGCTAATAAAATTAATCGAGCGTAAAAAGAGACCTGGCGAGCGTTTACTGCAGTTATATTGAGTCCGCTGTTAATAGTGATGTTCAGGTACGTGGAGTTTTACTGAAAACAGGTCCATGAGCGCGATCAGGTGAAAAAGAGGATCTGTGATTATCAGGTGTGGGTGATGTGGGTGAGTTTTTACACACAGATCCTTACATGTGGGTAAATGTGGGTTTATTCGCTTTCCTTTCCTTTCTTTCTGTTCAGACATACGACTGCATTGTTATTGGTAGATCTTCTTTCTGTAATGTGTGTGTGTGTGTGTGTGTGTGTGTGTGTGTGTGTGTGTGTTGAAGACACCAGGGCAGAGACGCTGACAGCAGGATGTGTCACTCTCTGACTGATAAGCAGACACACTGCGGACACTGGTGTTAGATTTTCTTCCGCCACACAACAGGAAAAAATAGGCCACAGTTTTCCACTGCGTAAGAGAGGAATGAAGAAGTGGCTCGAGTTTCACTGTGTGATCAGCACACTGTTAATGTCCTCGACACCATATATAGACTCTGGTACACTACTCACAAGTTCCTCTTGCACGATCGCTTGGTGTTATTTCAGTAAACTGGTTGCAGCCTCACCGGTTTCTTTCCCACAGTACAGCGAGTTGTCCGTCATGGAGACGTCTTCAGGATCCTGCTGTAAACTGCTCCTCTTCGTCGCTCCTCTTTCACTCCAGTTCATCTGCAGCGCAAATACAATCACACACACACCAGGTTTATTCCCTCGCACTCGGGGCGTTTTTCCTCTCCTGGTATATCAAACCTCACTTTAATAAAACAACAGACGAGACTTTTTGTGGGGTCGTAAAAACACCATCTTTAAGTGTCCCGAGCAGCAGTATGGGTCGACTGATTTGTGGTTTTGAGGTTTACACTACCTGAGGTATAAGTCAGTATTATATAAGGGATAAAGCAGGTGTACAGACGATCGGCAGGAAGATAGTAACTTTGTGCAAAATGGCAGATAAATATGTAAATATATATGTTAATAAACAGGTTATGGACAGTGTATGCACAAGCTGTTATGGAAAAAACAAAAAACCTTCTACTTGTCCCTTTACCACAGTCTGCACAAGTTTCACTGCCATAAACGTATAACTATTTACTTGCACATTTTAACAGTGTCCACACGTCATTTCACTGCTGTAGACTTTATATTTATTCACTGTGCATATATTTACATATTTATTAATTTGCTACTTTTTGCTAAACTGCATTTGGTTGCTGTGTACCTGCACTGTACAATCACAAATCAAATTTCATTCTATCTATCTATCTATCTATCTATCTATCTATCTATCTATCTATCTATCTATCTATCTATCTATCTATCTGTTGTGCTATAGAATTTGGCGAATGCGTTTAGAAAAATCGCCCATCATTAAATGGTTTTTTTAAGATCCTTGAGATCATGTTTTACGTGTTCACTAGCGCCTGCGCTAACGCTAACACTCAACGACGGTTAATAAAAGTCAGTAAGAACGTCAGCACTGTGACGTGAGTGTGAATCCGCAGATCGACGATCGCAGACGAACACGTTCGGTTTCTCGAATCGCAAGTCTGCTGTTCATTTCTACGTTTCTGCTGAAGGTTTTGTTGAGTCTTTTGCAGAGCGTCGCAGCTCAACTCACACCTTATTTACGGTATTAACGTCTGTAGAAGTCTGGTGTTAGAAAGAAAATACCTCTGGTATCTCTCTCACATGAAACAATTCCAAATCAACATCACAAACATCGAATCTTTCAAACCGTTTGAAGTTTTCAAAAAATATACATTTAAAATATAAAAACAAACACTTGCTTAGTTGCCGTGACAACAAATGTTTGACTTTTTCTCCTAAACTGTGAACGACCTTTAAAAATTGGAGCACTGAATGATGTCGTGTTCTTATTCATTTATCCACTAATCAGATCACAGCGGAGAAAAAAAACAGAATCTGATGCTCGTGTAAATACTTCATTAATCACATCTCATTAATACTGATTTTACTTTCAATGATTTATATAATATAATATTAAATTAAATTATTAGCAACAGCCAGTTAGCCTGCGATAGCAAACTAAACCTAGCGTGTGGTTCCAATGTTGAATTCATATAACTCAGATAACCTGCAGGTTTTTCTCAGACCAGGACCTCGAGTCCAAAGCGGCACTGAAACTGCTGATTTAAACCAAAAGCTCATCTGAAGTCTGCAAGTTAAAATTTATCTCTCCGTAACAAACACATGCAGAAAAAAGGTCACGCTCAATTGCACGGAAAGAAAAACTCCGTCATCAGAGATCTGATGAAGATCTTAATCGAAACCCTGGAAGGTTCCTTTCCCTGAAGTTCAGCAGTGCAAAGTTCTTACAGGAACACCACACATAATCAGTGAACAAAAATAAACCCTGGAAATGATCATGTATTCACATATTTCTGTCCTCGAAAACCTAATCAACTGCGAGTTTTCCTTTTTGTCTTGTGAACTGTCTACAGAAAAAGGAAGCAGCACCAGAATCTGATGTTCCACAACATTTACTGTCACTATAAATAACTCAAACCAAATGATGGTTCTTGGTGAATTTCTGTTATATATTGAAATTATTGACTTCTGGTTGTTAACGGTAACCATAGCAACCCAGTGTTTCCTTACTTACACAATGCACAGTGATCAGTTATAATGAACACATCAGATGTACTTCTGATTAAATGTTCCTCATGGTATCTCATGTGGTCTACAGAGTTAATCTACGTGAGATCATCTGCGTGCGATATCAACAGGTTTATGTTCCGTACGTTCACACACACCAGGTGCTTACAGCTTTTCACAAGCTGAAATAAGATGAAAACTCAGTGAAGTTCTGCTGCAGCAGAAGTCAGTTCTTACTTACAGGAAATGCAATTTCACACAGTTTCTGCATCCAGTCTTCGACTTCAACCATTTCTACAGCGAAGATAAAAGTCTTCTCAGTGGTTTCCACTAAGAAAGCCTTGCAGTCTTTGGGGCAGCCGTCGACATCTGCGGCATCCGACACGCGAATGCAGTTGCTCAGTCTGATGATCTGTAAATATGATTCAGAAGATAAATCTTTCATTTTATCACATGCTTCTGCAGTTGCGAAAAGAAAACCAGACGTTTTTTTCCTACAGAAACTGAACCAGCGGCTCTGCTCAGTCCGAGTCGCTCTGTGATTCAGCTCAACTGTGCTGATGAAACAACAACGTTTCCTAAAAGCTGCTTTCTGTGTATTAAACACCAACATAAATATAAACACTGCTCCTTTCACACTGATGTCCACTTCACCTGACATCTCTGTACAGATTTACCTTTTTGGTGTCTTGCTTGCATTTGGATTTCTCCAGCGTCCCAGAGCCGCCATCTTTACAATCAAAAAACTCAAGGCGTGAGATGGAGCAGGTGCTTTCACAGTACAGGATGGACCACACTTTTCTCCACTTCTGCACACACAAACGCAAAATTGCATTTTGTTTAAAAAATAAACAGACCCGAAACTTTTATGGATTTTACAAATATAATAAAACAAACATCAAACCCCCTCAATCGAGCGAAACCAATACAATTCTGCTTTTTGTTCAGCTGTAAAGTTCTTCCAGATCTTCACTGGATACGTTTCACATCGCAGAAATTATTATTTTTGATGGATAAATGAGCTGGACATGACTCCCCCCGGGGGTCCCTGGACCCTGGGGTCACACTCGAGACTTCACTATAAAAACTTGTGTAAACCCTTATAGAGTTTGATGCAAAGCCTTACAGCACATGGTTTCTTCAATAAAAATCATGTAAGAGTTGAACACCCCCCCCCTCCCCCCACCCCCGAGGACCCTTTACTCGCAAAATACTGAAGCCTTGATATCTGATGCTTTGATACAGAAGATTTCACCTGCAGGCTATGGTTTATTTCTCACAAGGTCTGATTTAAGAGTGCACTCCATCTCAAGCAGGCCGAAAGGAACTCGATTCTGAGAAATATTTCAATCAGACATTTATAAATTCATACTTTATACCAGCCGCCTGCTTTCAGAACTGTCACAGGTTCATCTTATGATGATTAGACGTACAGGATGATGCTGAAACTCGTATCGGTTTTATAATCAATAGCACTTGATTTGATGTAGGTTTGTTTTTTATCAGGTCTTTGGTGGTGTTTACATTTTAATAATTATTTCTTATTTGTGTACAAAACCCCAGACAGTTTACATGCAGCCTCGATTGGTTGTTTTCAACAAAGCCAAATTGTAATCTTAGAATTTACTTTACACACAGAAAACTTCAGCACCAGAGTTTTGATGTGTCGACCATAACACCTCTGAGACCAGCTAGAACTAGTTACCAAAAACTTTCTTTGTGGTCATGTGAATTCCGACATGTACAATTTTCTTACCTTTCCAAAGCCTTTCTGCTGCAGATAAAGCATACCCTTCTTTCTAATGTCCTCCTCCATGTTCTTCTCTTTAAAACAACTCTGACTTACGGCTTCGTTCATCTAGTGTAGCACCCCCCCACCACCACCCCACCCCACACACACACACACACACACACACACACACACACACACACACCATAAAACCCCTTCCTGCGTATTTGCTTGTGACGTAACTAACATCTCCAAGTTCCGCCATTTCTACATCCTGTATAACCCAGATGAGTTCTTCTGCAACAAGCTGCAACCAGAGATACGCTCGACGTGTGTCTCCCTGAAACTGCTGTACAAAAGAGTCAATTGTCAGACAGCATTACCTCATTCCTGAGCGCAGGTCCCCACAATTCACATACCTGTTATTTTGTGTTTATTTATTTAGTCATTTATTTACAGGTGTTTCCTTTATTGCAAACTGTGAAAGACATAAAGTTAAAGTTTGGTTAAAAATACTGGTGAAATGTGCAGAGTGTGTGTACATGAGGGTCAGTACAAGTGGCAAGTCTAAAAAGAAAAAAAAAAAAAAAAAAAAACACCCAAAAAGAAAGATTTAACACTTAAGGTGTCATTTCTTCTCTGTGGTCAGCTGCTGTTACTGACATCCTGTTTCCACTGTCACACACACACACACACACACACACACACACACACACACACACACACACACACACACAGTGTGTAAGAGTGTAAGGCAACAGTGTATTAGATATTGCTCTTAAAAGTAGATTTGCCTTATTCAGTTCCTTCCGAAAAAAAAAAAAAGAAAAAAAGAAAAAGAAAAAGAAAGAGAACTGTCGAAATATATTCAAAGTGATTCCACAAATTGCTCTGTTTCTCTGGCGCCCTCTAGGGGAGCTGATGATAAATTAGACATCATGAACATAATCATCTTGTCTTAGCCAGAAAGTCAACAGGGAACACTGGCACACGCTCCGACACTCAAAACCAGAAAATGCCTCAAAGTGTATAAAGTTATCAATAAATCAATCAGATAATAAATAATAATATGATTATTAAACGAGAAACCTTTGTGTTACTGCCGACATACAGGACACTACAGTTATATTACACCAAATAAAGGATCATGGTCCAGTGAGCAAGAGGTTTTAGTCTGATCTGGAATGTTGTGTGTATTTTAGGAGGCCCTGGAAGGCAACAAAGCATCAGAAGAAAGTGTTCCAGGAGGAACCCAGTGCCACCATTAGAGTGGAATAAAGTGTGGAATGCCTGTCCAACTAAAGAAATACAATATAAAAACGAGTGGATAGTGGATTCAGATGGGATTTGAGCCATAAGACCCTGTTAGAGACAACCCACAATCCTGAGCTCCGAAAGCTGATGTCATACAATTTCAACGAGGTCCCACAAAACAATCCAGTGACTACAAGTCAAAAGCTGAATTTTGAATGAACACTGGCTTGTGCAGGATTCTGCTACACCACCTGGGCTCATTTTCTCCTTCAGATGTCTCATCATGAGAAGAAACAGTCTCGATGGAGGCAAAAGTAAACTTCTGGAGATGAATTTCAGCTGCCACTCTGTTGATCCCTGGTGTTAATTTGGATGGATTGTTTCTTATTTCTTCTCTAGAACAATTTAAACTAAGTGGAAAAGTGCTGAAATCCAGTGAGTGTTGTTTCATCATCGATGGGATTAAACTGAAGTTCTCACTCACAGTCTGACTGCTAATTGTTTTAGATACACTGAGATGTTGTAGCTTTTTATTTCTAGGGTTCTCAAAGTGTGATGGGGCGCCCCTAGTGGGAAATAAAGGCATGACAGGATGGAAACAAATAACCACAGGATTTATATACA
The DNA here is from genome assembly GCA_024362625.1 of Silurus asotus. Classification (NCBI taxonomy): domain Eukaryota; kingdom Metazoa; phylum Chordata; class Actinopteri; order Siluriformes; family Siluridae; genus Silurus; species Silurus asotus. The sequence continues at coordinate 268,711 of MU551593.1, read as the reverse complement.
TTTTTTGTTCTTCATTCAACTTGTTTTGGAGACAAGGTGAGGGAGGTGAGATTGAGATGATTTGGACATGTGCAGAGGAGGGACATGGGGTATATCAGTAGGAGAATGCTGAGGATGGAGACACCAGGAAGGAGGAAAAGAGAAAGACCAAGGAGGAGGTTTATGGATGTGGTGAGGGAAGACATGCAGGTAGTTGTTGTGAAAAATGCAGCTGTAGAGGACAGGGGTGTGGAGACGGATGATCCGCTGTGGCGCCCCCTAATGGTAGAAACCGATAAAGGTTCATTTACTCAAAGCAACTACAAACAAACAATTCGGTCATTAATGTGGGTAAATGAATTAAGGGAATTGAGGGAACCGAACACAAATACCTTTTTATTTTTCTTGTTGTTGAACTTGATGCTATTTGATGTTATTGATTTAGAACTTGATATTTTAATAAATTAGACTTTTTAAACTTTTTTTTATTACTATTTTTTGGGGGAATGGGGAGCAGCTGGAGCTCGAACATTCCCCCCCTCTAAAGTGGAGAAAGGCAGAAAAACGTTCAGGCCAATAGATTCACATCAATGTTTAAAGTCCGTTTCACAACAATCCACTCGTCTTCTCCAGGACATTCTGCAAAACCTGTATTTTGGTTCCTCTACGGTCAACCACAGGAGGATCTAACCAAGGTTTATTCCTTATTCCTCTTTTTTCTCTCAAGGCATTTTCCTGGTGTAATCTCAAAGTTTTTCCCCACACTTCCACCTCTGGTTTATTTATTACAGATTGAAATCTACAGCTGGATGTTTATTGGAAGAAGCAACACACATAATTAATAGTAATTTTTGTTTATGGTTCTTCTTCTACATCAAACTCAGATTCTTCAATATTGTTTAAATGCTTTAAATCCAAACCAGATTGGGATTTAGCAGTTTGTTTCTGAGTATAAACAAATGTTCTGTAACAATTCACGCTTCACATTCCTCTATGGATTTGGAAGTAGAAGAAAGCAGTTTTGAGGTCTTTGCCTCAAACGATTTTTACACACAATGCTACATTTTAATCCGTATAAATATCATATTACAGAAGTTTGTAGAAACATCTGAACATTAACTTTTAATGTGTTTTAATTCCTGTTCTTTCAAAGAAATACAAAAAACCAATGTCAAGAATTGAATGTCTGGAAATGGTTACCTTTATTCAGACAGAATCTTTTCCCAAGTAGAGTCTGGAGGTAATTCCCAATGGCTACCATGTGGCAACATGAGCTCCACACAAATACTTTATGTGCTAGTTACTTGTGATTCTGTGGAATGTTCACTGCAAGCAGAAAACGGGGGGATGACTTTACATTCCTTTTTTACACATTGTATAATTTTGATTTTGAGCTGCTTCCAATAAAACAATTCATTCATTCATTCATGAATGTATGTGGAGGTGAACAAAACTCCTCTCTGTGCCAGTAATGTCTTTCCCATGCAGGACAGTAATGAATGTTTTTAGGAAAGTAGGGAAGCCCCCTGCTTCTGCTTCCAGGCTTTTTTCCAATTCCACAATTATTTCTCCTGTTTTCCGAGCGACCCGAAACCAAACTGGAAAGTCATGAACTGATTCCCAGGAGGCAAATCAGCACTATGGCTCTAATCAGAATCACAGAGGAAAGGAACTGTACAATCAGAGCTAGAACCAGACATAAAAATACACAACAAAACTTATTTCACCTATTTTATGGTCTGATCACCAAAACAAAGTCTTTTATTATCAATAAAACCATATAAAGGTATAAAGTAGTTGTAAATAATAATTCTGTCCTGTGTATTTCTGTGGACGTGAATATAAAAGGTTCCACTGAAGGTCCTCTGGATATTAATAAACACAAGTACATCAAAACTACGCAATCTATTGAATAACATGGACATTATAATAAATAGGTCACACAGTACAAAAGATCTCAGTTGAAGACCTCACTCAGCTGAAGACAGGAAATATTACAAGATGAAATGATCTCGCTAACGAGTGCAGTTAAACCGGATGAGTGATTGAACTGTATAACAGATAAAAAAAAAAAAAAGGAAATGTCTGTGCTCAAGCTTCAAGACAGAAGCACCTAAAGAAAACCAGCTGTGGAGCTGTGGACGAAGCTCCTCCCCTTGGGAATCGATCTAGAACTCACAGACGGAGAGATGCCACATATGGAAAAATGTATAAACTCAAGAAAGGGATATATTACGACTTAGATTTCAGACACATGAAATCCGAGATTCAGCAAAGAGTTTGAGTTTGAGCTTCTGGAATGTTCTCCATGTTCCCTGTTTTCCAGAAGCAGATCTACTTTACAGTCGACATCACATGGGAAAATACAAAGAATATAAAAACATCCTCCTTCATCTTCTGCTTAAACCTTCATCTGGGATGCTTTTTCTCCAACAGGGTGCTGTTTTGAGTGTATTATATGTTCATGTTGCATCAGGTTTTCTCTGTGTTCTCTTAATGTTCTCCATATGTTCTCCTCATGTTCTCTTCATGTTCTTTGTATTTGCGTCCAGATCAAGTCTCTCATGGACACAGGAAGTTTTAGTCTTCAGATTAAATTTGTCCATTTTTTGTCTAGAAAACATTTCAGTTCTAATGTGGTTCAATAATAGTCTCCATCGTAGTCTCTGATTGGATCGTATCCCATCAATTCTTTCATGGTTTCTTCTAAATAGGCGGACATCTCATCTAAAAAAAAAAAAAAAAAAAAGAAAAAAGATGAAAAAATCATAGCGCTTTCAGTATCTTTAAATTTTTTTCGAGAGATCTTTCGATCGATTTGACCTGCGATTATGTGGCAGGAAAAAGTTGACAATACGAGATGATTTCACTGCAGAGACGTCTTTGGTCTCAGTGACACAAAATGATCTCTAAGAGCTGAAGAGTGTAATGTGGAACTCTATAACCTGGAGGTAGAATTCCCAGCACTGCAGTGGCTGAGATGTTGCCCAGGTCATTCTTGGCGATGCATCTGTAGGTTCCTGAATCTTCCCGAGTCGCCTCCTCAATCTGCAGCCAGCTAGAGAGCTCGTATTTCTGAGGACCTCCTCTGGACTATGTAGGACGAGGACCATGTAAGATTGCATGAGCGTTTTTATCATCACAGTTAGTTTACATGCAAAAATCTGAAATTGTCCACCTGCACAGATATATGAGGATCATCTCCAGGCAAAACAACCTCCTTTCCCTCTTTTCTCCATTCCACCAGCGCCATAGGGAAGGCAAAGACCTCGCATAGAAACACCGCACTGCTGCCCGTCATGTTCACCAAGTTACGTGGAGGGACTTTGATGATGGGGACTACACGGGAGGAAAAAATAAATAAAGAGAGAGAGAGAGAGAGAGAGAGAGAGAGAGAGAGAGAGAGAAAGAGATCAGACAAGGGATCATGTTCAGAAGCTATTTCCTCTCAGTAAACCATCAGAGCTCCTTGTGGAAGTTCTGGCTGTGCTGCAGTTGTTCAAAGGTCATAAATCTCCTCCTGAAAACCTGCAGGAAAATTACAGGCTCCAGAAAGTCCAAAAATCCCAAACAGGCAGTTAAAAGGTTTAGGAGAGGGAAAGATTTGTAAGAGAACTCTGTATAAGATACACGGTCTGCACGAGGACGAGAGGAAAAAAGACGGAAAACAAAGAACGACAGTGAAAAGAAAATGCTGACTCGACTATTTTTCTTTCGACAGAAGCAAAAAGAGTTCACAGACGCAGATCTTTTCTTCTGATCTTTTCTTTCACTACACTACATTTCAATTCCTGTTTCTCATCGCACGTGAAGTTGTTGTAATGGTGACGTTTTTATTGTAAAGGAGAAACGTGTTCAGGTGACGTTCCTGGAAGGAGTCTCCAGTGTCAGAGCTTTGTAATATATGCAACTTCTCAAGAAAGAGAAGTTTTTACAATCGTTTCTCTTTAACAAGACCGTGATTTTTTTTTCTTCACACAATAAACAGACCCTGGTGAGGAAACGCACGTTTATCGCTGCTATAAGGTCAATAAGGTTTAATTTTAAAGTCGTCCTACCGCAATATAATTCATTAGAAATAAAAGAAAGAGATGTTGTTGTTTTATGCAAAAGACTCAAACATGCAAATGAGTGTCTGTAGTACTCAGAGAATGTTGATTAGACTTTGGATCTCAGAAGTTTGTTGAGTTTCCTAATAAAAAAAAATGCACGCGCGGGTGTATAAAGCGTTAAAGATATAGTTATGGAGAAGCTATAAGTCGGTATTAGAAGCTCCTACTGGTCCTGCAGGGTCCCTCGCTCGAATTCAGTCCCTGGTTGGAGAACTGAGCTTCTCTGAACTTGCAGAGGTTGGTGTAGGTCTGTCCGTCAGATCCGCACACCGGCTCGCGCGAGGCGCACACGCACTGCGGCTCCTGCGTCTCTCCGTCGCTCCGACACTCCAGTCCGTCTCCGCACAGCCCGTAGTAGACGTTCCTGTCTCCGGGGTCGCACTGCTGCCCCTCCAGGTTTCCGCACTCGAGGCAGCAGGCGCACGAGTCGCGCACGAGCCCCGCTCTGCAGCCCGGCGTCGGCGGACACTGCTCCGGGGCGCACGGCTGCCGCTGCTCGCACGCGCTCGCGCTCGCGTTTCGGTCCTCGAGCTCATCCGCGCCGTGGTAGTAATCGAAGGCGGCCAGATCGTCGTCGTCCACGTCGTCCACATCGTCGTCATATCTGTAGGACGGAGAAGTTTGGTGTCCAGGTATGAAGCTCAGGGTCAAAAGAACCAGAAGCAGCAGCATTGTGTTCCCACTCGAACGCTCGCGACGCACAAGAGAACAAAAAAAAATCTAATCAAAAGAACGGAACAGGACGCGAGAATCCGAGCAGAACCCCGTGCTGAGACCTGGAGGAGACTGGAGGAGCTCCGGTGTCCCTCTGCCTCACGCGCATAGCAAAGAAACACGTACAAGACTCCAAATAAAGAAGGAGGAAGAGGGAGCGGGGCAGCGTGCGCGTGCACTGGGGCAGAAACACAGACTCCTTCTGCTGCTGCTCCTCCTCCTCCTCCTCCTGCTCCTCCTCCTCCTCCTGCTGCTCCTTCTGCTGCTCCTCCTCCTCCTCCTGCTCCTGTTTCTCCTCCTGCTCCTACTCCTGTTTCTCCTCCTCCTGCTCCTCCTGCTGCTCCTTCTGCTGCTCCTCCTCCTCCTCCTCCTGCTCCTGTTTCTCCTCCTGCTCCTACTCCTGTTTCTCCTCCTCCTGCTCCTCCTGCTGCTCCTTCTGCTGCTCCTCCTCCTCCTCCTCCTCCTGCTTCTCCTCCTCCTCCTACTGCTCCTGCTCCTGTTTCTGCTCCTGCTTCTGCTCCTGCTCCTCCTGTTTCTCCTCCTGCTCCTGCTCCTGTTTCTGCTCCTGCTCCTGCTCCTGCTCCTGCTCCTCCTGAGACTGGGGAATCTGAACCATCTGGAAGTTCACCTGAGGAGAAAATTAACGGTCTGACTCTCCCACAGGTCCTGCTGTCATCACTATTTATAATCCCGTCACACACCTCACAGCTGTCATCAACATCTGCAGCTGCACCGCTTAATTATTATTTTTACGCGGGTGGAGTAAAAGGCGCGTGCAGCGAGCAGCTGGAGTTTCCGACACTAGAATACAGAACTTTATTATAAACCAGGTTTAAAGGTAGGATTAATTACAGAGCTGCATCACCAGCTGCTCCTCCACCATGTCCACCATATGTCCACCCTGTCCACCCTGTTCACCGTGTCCACCCTGTCCATAATGTTCAACATGTCCATAATGTCCACCGTGTCCATGCACTCTGAGTGGTGAGAAGGTGTGGATTTATTCTCTACAGCAGAACCTCGAATATAAATCACATGTTCGTTTTATTTGTAATGAATGAAAATGTAAAGAAGGTTCGAGTCGTGTCAGAGTTCCAGAAATAGAGAGAGAGAGTGTGTGTGTGTGTGTGTGTGTGTGTGTGTGTGTGTGTGTGTGTGTGTTTTGTTGATTGTAATCTGAATCTGTTTTTATAGTAATTTAAAGATCACCACATTTACAACCTTCAAAAACACTTCTGTTGTTGTTTGTACAGAAAAGAGACGTAAAGAATACAAACAACATCAAAGAACATAAAAGAAGAATTTGTGAGCTGGACCTCTGTTCTGCAGCGGCTTGCAATGTTCTCTAAAGTTCTGTTTTAATGTTCTGCAATGTTCTTCAAACGCTCTGTAATGCTCTCTTGTTCTGTGATGATGTTCTGCATTGCTCTTTAATGTTCTGTAATGTTCTGGAGCTGGAAGAACGAACAAATGCAGGAATTTTAAATACTCTCCATGTTTTTTTTCTCAAAAACGTTTAAGCGTCAAAAACACCATTTCAAAGTGACATGAAATACTGAATACATCTGAGTCACAGTGAAGTTTTAACCTTCTAATGTTCTTCCTCATCTCGCCATCATCTCTTCTCATCTTTCCATCCTCTCTCCATCATCTCTCCTCATCCCTCCATCCTCTCTCCCTCATCTCTCGATTATCTCTTCTCATCTCTCCATCCTCTCTCCATCATCTCTCAATCCTCTCTCCCTCATCTCTCCTCATCTCTTTGTCATCTCTCCATCATCTCTCCTCATCTCTTCTTATCTCTCGATCATCTCTCCATCCTCTCTCCCTCATCTCTCCCTCATCTCTCTATCATCTCTCCATCATCTCTCCTCATCTCTCCATCATCTCTCCATCCTCTCTCCCTCATCTCTCCTTATCTCTCCATCCTCTCTCCCTCATCTCTCCATCATCTCTCCATCATCTCTCCATCATCTCTCCTCATCTCTCCATCATCTCTCCATCCTCTCTCCCTCATCTCTTCTTATCTCTCGATCATCTCTCCATTCTCTCTCCCTCATCTCTCCCTCATCTCTCTATCATCTCTCCATCATCTCTCCTCATCTCTCCATCATCTCTCCATCCTCTCTCCCTCATCTCTCCTTATCTCTCCATCCTCTCTCCCTCATCTCTCCATCATCTCTCCATCATCTCTCCTCATCTCTTCTTATCTCTCGATCATCTCTCCATCCTCTCTCCCTCATCTCTCCCTCATCTCTCTATCATCTCTCCATCATCTCTCCTCATCTCTCCATCCTCTCTCCCTCATCTCTCCTTATCTCTCCATCCTCTCTCCATCATCTCTCCTCATCTCTTCATCATCTCTCCTCATCTCTCCGTCATCTCTCCATCCTCTCTCCCTCATCTCTCCTTATCTCTCCATCCATCATCTCTCCTCATCTCTCCCTCATCTCTCCTCATCTCTCCATCATCTCTCCATCCTCTCTCCCTCATCTCTCTCTCTCTCCCTCCCTCATCTCTCTCTCTTGCTCTCTCTCTCTCTCTCTCCCTCTCTCTCTCTCTCTCTCTCTCCCCATCACTACCCCCACCCCCCCGGACAACAGTTTGCCGTCTGACCTCATTGTAAGCTCAGACTCTTGGCACGGCTCGTGCTGAATCGTCGGATAGTGAACAAAAAGCGTCTGAGCCAAAATGACACCTAATGAAAAAAGTGCATGTTTTTATAAACAGGAGCCGAGCAGCCGAGGGGGTGTTGATTTGAGAGAATGTGATTTTGGCATGTTTTCCTTCGTCCCTCTGTGTGTGTGTGTGTGTGTGTGTGTGTGTGTGTGTGTGTGTGTGTGTGTGTGTGTGTGTGTGTGTGTGTGCGTGTTCTGAACAGAGACGGGGGGGTTTTGGGAAGGTTTCCAGCTCCGGGTGCTGGTGTATAAATTCTGCCTGCAGGTTAGTGGAGATCAACAGACACCAACCCGGAGCTGGTAAGAGACCATCAGACACGCGAAAGCTCGAGAACAGCAGCTGATAGAGATGTAGGTTCACGTTAGCGTTCTGCATTGTGGGTTCTGTAACAGCTTCTTCACAGATGTTTATTTCGTACTGTGTGGAAGAAGATTCCAGTGTGAGAGCAACACGTTTTCTGAAGCCTTCAGAACAGAAAAGTTTACAAGCTGTAGTTTCAGGAGCATTTTTATCTTAGAGAAGAGCTTAGGTTATAGCTGCTGCAGCGACCAAAGGAACTCCCTCATTTTCAGAAATAAAAGTATAAACAGTGTGTTTTAAATGTTAATTATGAAAGACTTTATTCCACTGTTTTCTGTGATATGAATCTGTTGTGTTGAAGCTCGACACACACCTCCAGGTTCACCATGGCAACCGATCACCAGAACCCTACAGGCAAACAACAGAATCCTACATCCAGCACTTTCAAGGTAGTGCATACACACACACACACACACACACACACACACACAAAACAGCTTTGATAGTTTGTTCTGGTGTCCTTTAGCTGATCATCTATGAGCAGGAGAATTTCCAGGGCCGCTGCCATGAGCTGACTGGGATCTGTAACAACCTGCAAGAGGCAGGCGTGGAGAAAGTGGGCTCCATCCTGGTGCTGTGTGGACCGTGAGTGTGTGTGTGTGTGTGTGTGGACCATGAGTGTGTGTGTGTGTGTGTGTGTGTGTGTGGACCATGAGTACGTGTGTGTGGACCATGAGTATGTGTGTGTGTGGACCATCAGTCTGTGTGTGTATACCATGAGTGTGTGTGTGAACCATGAGTGTGTGTGTGGACCATGAGTATGTGTGTGTGTGTGGACCATGAGTGTGTGTGTGGACCATGAGTGTGTGTGTGTGTGTGGACTGTGAGTCTGTGTGTGTGTGGACCATGAGTGTGTGTGTGGACCATGAGTGTGTGTGTGTGTGGACTGTGAGTCTGTGTGTGTGGACCATGAGTGTGTGTGTGGACCATGAGTGTGTGTGTGAGTGTGTGTGGACCGTGCGTCTGTGGACCATGAGTATGTGTGTGTGTGTGTGTGTGTGTGTGTGTGTGTGTGTGTGGACCGTGAGTCTGTGTGTGTGTGTGTGCGTGTGTGAACTGTGAGTGTGTGTGTGTGTGTGTGTGTGTGTGTGGACCATGAGTGTGTGAGTGTGATCGTGTCGGAGAATAGATATAGATTTTGCTAGCTGCAAAGTGTAAGTGGAGAAAGAGAAATCCATCATTATGTGTGTTGAGTAAAGAAAGGATTGTTGTGTGTGTGTGTGTGTGTGTGTGTGTGTGTGTGTGTAGGTGGGTGGGGTATGAGCAGCCCGGCTGTAAGGGTGAGCAGTACGTGTTGGAGAAAGGTGAGTATCCTCGCTGGGACGCGTGGACCAACAGTCGACGCAGTGACTCCATCTTCGCCTTCCGCCCAATCAAAGTGGTAAATAAACAAACAAACAAACAAATAACTAAACAGTGCCCATGAAAAAGATCAGACGTTTCCCTCAGCTCGACTGCTCTTCACACCACCTCCATATCTCTGCCCCCGGCTCGGTTCAGGAAAGCCAGGAGCACAAGATCGTGCTGTACGAGAATCCCAGCTTCGCAGGCAAGAAGATCGAGATCATAGATGACGACGTGCCGAGTTTCCACGCTCACGGCTACCAGGAGAAGGTTTCCTCTGTCCGAGTGCAGAACGGCACGTGAGTACCTGAAAAAACAAGGTTCCACAGGCGTCCGTCACACAGTCCTGGATCGGTCAGAAGGTGTTGATGAATTCAACACGTTAAGGTTGCTATAGTAACGGCTCCTTCTCAGGGGCTTGAACATGCTCCGATTGTTGTGGTGGTTTTATCTGCTTCACTCTTCCGCTCCTCTCCTCTCTCACAGCTGGGTGGCGTATCAGTACCCGGGGTACCGAGGGTACCAGTACCTGTTTGAGAAGGGCGAGTATAAGGAGTGTTCTGATTTCGGGGCTAAGGTGCCTCAGATCCAGTCGGTGAGGAGGATCCGTGACATGCAGTGGCACCAGAGAGGAGCTTTCCACACCTCCAACTGAGCTTCTCTCTCTTCGCTTTTCTTCTCCATGAATCTGCTCTTCTCCTCCAGAAATCCTCCTTTTCCTCACAACCCTAATGATGATGATGATTCCTTTCATGGCAGATTGTCCCAGTGATTCCGTGTGCTTCTGCTTCATGAATAAATAAAGTTGTTTTGCTTTACGAGGTCTCACCTTCTGAGCGTTCGTTCCTGCAGGAGCGTTTCAGCGAGAACGCTTTTGTTTTTTTTTAGATGGTTTCACTGCAGGATATTTCAGTCATTTCTTCACAAGAACTGATTTCACAAAAAAAAAAAAAAAAACTTCTCTGAGGCATGAATGCAAACCAGATCCACATGTTTCTCAGCACGTTTCTGCCAGATCTTCATGAATCTCACGTTAACCCTAAAGACCCCGAGTCCACACGTGACCTGATTCTGCTTTAAATAAATAATGCAGCAAGTTGCTAAACTCACATGAAAACTGTCAAGGTTCCAGATGTTTCCTCACAGAAGATTCAAAGAAATGACAGAACATGGCGTTTTGGTGTCCAGTGTTCCTGGAAACGTTCTCGTGACTCAGCAAGAACATTAATGTGTTTTTTTCACTTTTATAAAAAAAGAACACACATATAAAAACTTTTAGGAAAAGTAAATGATTTGGTTTGCACTCAGATTTGGGGTGAAGGTGTGTATGGACATAGTCTCTGTGGATGTAACTGTTAGGACAGGAGGACACACAACGTGGAAAGGTGGTGATCTCAGTGTCACTCAGGGACCAGATTTTATCTAAAAATGCTCACGTTCCTGTTCTGCTCATGTGAAAAAATACGACACTTCGACTCACGTCATTTCCGCCTGCCGTTTATTTACTTTCTGTCTGCAAACGACTAAAAATGCATCATCGCCTTTGTCAGTATAATTGAAGGAGGCGTGGCCTGTGTATCTGTCGGTATAAGTGAAGGAGGCGTGGCCTGTGTAATTGTTGGTATAAGTAAAGTAGGTGTGGCCTGTGTATCTGTCGGTATAAGTGAAGGAGGCGTGGCCTGTGTATCTGTCGGTATAATTGAAGGAGGCGTGGCCTGTATATCTGTCAGTAAAAGTAAAGGAGGTGTGGCCTGTGTATCTGTCGGTATAATTGAAGGAGGTGTGGCCTGTGTATCTGTCGGTATAATTGAAGGAGGTGTGGCCTGTGTATCTGTCGGTATAAGTGAAGGAGGCGTGGCCTGTGTATCTGTCGGTATAATTGAAGGAGGCGTGGCCTGTATATCTGTCAGTAAAAGTAAAGGAGGTGTGGCCTGTGTATCTGTCGGTATAATTGAAGGAGGTGTGGCCTGTGTATCTGTCGGTATAAGTGAAGGAGGCGTGGCCTGTGAAGCTGTTGGTATAAGTAAAGTAGGTGTGGCCTGTGTATCTGTCAGTAAAAGTAAAGGAGGCGTGGCCTGTGTATCTGTCAGTATAAGTAAAGGAGGCGTGGCCTGTGTACTAATTCTAGTGAAAGAGGTAATTAAAAGAAAGAATAAAAAGAAAGCAGAACGAGAGCATTACTCCTCCCATGGAAAATGGAAGTCAAGAAAATAAATTTATTGTAAATTTTTATTATGAATATACATTTAAACCACCGGTTTTACAACACAGTGTAATAAACATCTGTATGGTGAAATTAAAAAATACAAAGAGAGAAGAACTTTCCCATGACGAGACACACACTCACACACACTCACACACACTTACTCACACACACTCACAGGGCAGGGGTTATGGAGCGAGCTCAGGTGAGGGGTGAAGGGTGAGGGTTTATACCCCAAAACAACAACAACAACAAATGAACATTAAAATTTTCCCTTTTGCACATCTGTACAACAAACCCAACACAGACCACCGTGACTGAGACTAAACACCACCTTTCACCAATATCGCTCCTCCAACCAGGTTCTACACACACACACACACACACACACACACACACACACACGTCTGATCTGATGTCCGATTGTGCAACATTTTTCTTTTCCTCTTTTCCGTCATCATTAAAGCGATAAAGTGAGCAGCGAGCTTTGGATAAGAAAGTTGTTAAAATAAACGATTGTACGTGCAGTTTGGAGAAAAAAAAAACGCAGTCAATCACGTGTTCTTTCACGTCCGTAGTAAAGAAAATCTCAACATTAAAACAAACGTTTATACACTCACTTTAAACACAATGCTTCTTTCCTGTATACAAGTCCACTCGAATGCTTTGTGGGCGGGGCTTAGTGATTTAAACAACGCCCAGTTGCACGAGTGAGTCATTGTGTGTGTGTGTGTGTGTGTTTGTGTGTGTGTGTGTGTGTGTGTAAGCAGCTATATATGGACATTTGCAAATTCTGCCTGGATAAGCTGAAGAAACAAAAATAAAAGTGAACTTTGATCTTAAATCGAATAAATGAGAATTTGTTGGTGTAAAAGGAAAGTTTATTAACGTTTTACAAATGTTCTCTGTTGATTTATGTCGGTGGACAAATCAAGCGCATGGACGAGGACATTTTGTCACTCAACATTAGGTGAGCAGTAAAATTAGTGACTGGCTGTGAATAAACCCTCGACCTGCCCCACACACACACCGTCCAAATTCCCCCCCGACCTGCCCCACACACACCATCTAAAACAAGAATAAATGAGAATTTGTTGGTGTAAAAGGAAAGTTTATTAACGTTTTACAAATGTTCTCTGTTGATTTATGTCGGTGGACAAATCAAGCGCATGGACGAGGACATTTTGTCACTCAAAATTAGGTGAGCAGTAAAATTAGTGACTGGCTGTGAATAAACCCTCGACCTGCCCCACACACACACCGTCCAAATTCCCCCCCGACCTGCCCCACACACACACACACACACACACACCTTCCAAATTCCAACCCGACCTGCCCCACACACACCATCTAAAACAAATTTCCATTTATTTTTCTAGCAGTTGTGCTACTCACTGCTGAGCGCTGAGAAACAGACGATCCGTTTCTGAGCAACACATTTGATTGATCGTATTACAGTGGAAACATCATGAGATAAATGACGTAAATGAGACTTGGAAATTTTGTGTTTTTATATAAAAAAAAAAATTAAAAAAAAAACGTAGCTCGTGTCCATGGTAACGCACATAACCACCTACTCTGGGTCAATCTTTCACCTCGTCCCCTGAAATGTTCCTCATCCTTTAAAAGCGCTGATAAAAAATCTATTTGTCCACCTGTACGGATTAAACGATCAGTACTACAGGGGGCGCTCCACATTTTTCAGTTCATAATAAAAATTCTTCTGGACACCACCACCGAGACGGAAAAACAAAAACAAGTGTCAAGTGAACAGAGATTTCTATAAACGCTGTGTGTAATAACCTGCTGAAAAACACTCACCTACTACATCACACTCTTCCCCTAAAAACTCCTAAATACTTTCTTCTATACTGTCTGAGAGTTTGTGCACTGTGTGTGTGTGTGTGTGTGTGTGTGTGTGTGTGTGTCACCAAAACCCACCGATAGACAAGAACAAACAGCAAGAAATGGACAAAAACTAAATAAAATGATGGTTGCAGTAAAAAAAGCGTCCCAACGCCGTGGTCCCGTGAACTGAGTTCTTCCTGATGACATCACAAACCAGGAAGTTGTTGGTTTTCAATAAAGTGGCTCTATGCAAAAGGAATCTTACAGGAAACACACACACACACACACACACACACACACACACACACACACAGAGATCTTCTCGTCAGTCGTAGATCTCCTAAAAAGGCACCATGCACGTGTGACACCTCGGCCAATGGGCGGAGCACAGTGAAAGCAAACCACCGCTCAAACGTGAGAGTGGACGGTGATGTCATCAGCAGCAATGTGATTCCCATTCATGCCGGGGTCAAAGGTTAAGGCTTGTGTCATCGCAGTTGAGCTACACTTACTCGGGGTATAAGGCATCCTGCAAACATAAAACATTTTTTAGAATGATCTGTGTGTGTGTGTGTGTGTGTGTGTGTTGAGAGGATCTACACGTGTGTGTGTGTGTGTGTGTGTTTACTTGCTTGTTGCGTTCTAGCAGTCATTCTCGATGTGACTTAAACGTTTCTTTGTCTTAAGTTCTTTCAGCCACTGAGGAGACGATTCTTCACTACACACACACACACACACACACACACACACACACACACACACACACACACACACACACACACACACACAGGGTCATGAGCATGAGAACAACTCTGCAGTATAATATCACCAGGAGAGAATAGAGCAGGAGAATATACCAGTACACACACACACACACACACACACACACACACAAATATATACTTACATATACACACAAAATCACATATATACTCTAATACAAGCGTACTATCACACACACACATGCATAAGCACACACACATTCTCAAATACAAGTATAATGTCACACACAGTTACACACACATTCAAATACAAGTATATTTGAATATACCATCACACACACACACAAACACACACACCTTTAAA
>MU551593.1:233121-247417 GCA_024362625.1 Silurus asotus | reverse complement strand
TGTGTATGATGTAGATGTGTGTGTGATGTAGATGTGTGTGTGATGTAGATGTGTGTGTGATGTAGATGTGTGTGTGATGTAGATGTGTGTGTGATGTAGATGTGTGTGTGATGTAGATGTGTGTGTGATGTAGATGTGTGTGTGATGTAGATGTGTGTTGTAGATGTAGATGTGTATGATGTAGATGTGTGTGTGATGTAGATGTGTGTATGATGTAGATGTGTGTGAGATGTAGATGTGTGTATGATGTGGATGTGTGTGTAGATGTGTGTGAGATGTAGATGTGTGTGTAGATGTGTGTGAGATGTAGATGTGTGTATGATGTAGATGTGTGTGTGATGTGGATGTGTGTATGATGTAGATGTGTGTTTAGATGTGTGTGAGATGTAGATGTGTGTGTAGATGTGTGTGTGATGTAGGTGTGTGTGTAGATGTGTGTATGATGTAGATGTGTGTATGATGTAGATGTGTGTGTGATGTAGATGTGTGTGTGATGTAGATGTGTGTATGATGTAGATGTGTGTGTAGATGTGTGTGAGATGTAGATGTGTGTGTAGATGTGTGTGTGATGTAGATGTGTGTATGATGTAGATGTGTGTGTGATGTAGATGTGTGTGTAGATGTGTGTGTGATGTAGATGTGTGTGTGATGTAGATGTGTGTATGATGTAGATGTGTGTGTGATGTAGATGTGTGTGTAGATGTGTGTATGATGTAGATGTGTGTATGATGTAGATGTGTGTTTAGATGTGTGTGAGATGTAGATGTGTGTGTGATGTAGATGTGTGTATGATGTAGATGTGTGTGTAGATGTGTGTATGATGTAGATGTGTGCATGATGTAGATGTGTGTGTAGATGTGTGCATGATGTAGATGTGTGTGTAGATGTGTGTATGATGTAGATGTGTGTGTAGATGTGTGCATGATGTAGATGTGTGTATGATGTAGATGTGTGTTTAGATGTGTGTATGATGTAGATGTGTGTTTAGATGTGTGTGAGATGTAGATGTGTGTGTAGATGTGTGTGAGATGTAGATGTGTGTGAGATGTAGATGTGTGTGAGATGTAGATGTGTGTGAGATGTAGATGTGTGTGTGATGTAGATATGTGTGTGTAGATGTGTGTATGATGTAGATGTGTGTTTAGATGTGTGTGAGATGTAGATATGTGTGTGTAGATGTGTGTATGATGTAGATGTGTGTGAGATGTAGATGTGTGTTTAGATGTGTGTGAGATGTAGATGTGTGTGAGATGTAGATGTGTGTTTAGATGTGTGTATGATGTAGATGTGTGTGTAGATGTGTGTGAGAAGTAGATGTGTATGATGTAGATGTGTGTATGATGGAGATGTGTGTGTAGATGTGTGTGAGATGTAGATGTGTGTATGATGTAGATGTGTGTGAGATGTAGATGTGTGTGATGTAGATGTGTGTGTAGATGTGTGTGAGAAGTAGATGTGTATGATGTAGATGTGTGTGTAGATGTGTGTGAGATGTAGATGTGTGTGTAGATGGAGATGTGTGTGTAGATGTGTGTAGATGTGTGTGAGATGTACATGTGTGTGTAGATGTGTGTGAGATGTACATGTGTGTATGATGTAGATGTGTGTGTGTAGATGTGTGTGAGATGTAGATGTGTGTGTAGATGGAGATGTGTGTGTAGATGTGTGTAGATGTGTGTGAGATGTACATGTGTGTGTAGATGTGTGTGAGATGTAGATGTGTGTGAGATGTAGATGTGTGTGTAGATGTGTGTGAGATGTGTGTGAGATGTACATGTGTGTGTAGATGTGTGTGAGATGTAGATGTGTGTGAGATGTAGATGTGTGTGTAGATGTGTGTGAGATGTGTGTATGATGTAGATGTGTGTGAGATGTGTGTGAGATGTAGATGTGTGTGTAGATGTGTGTGAGATGTAGATGTGTGTGAGATGTAGATGTGTGTGTAGATGTGTGTGAGATGTGTGTATGATGTAGATGTGTGTGAGATGGAGATGTGTGTGTAGATGTGTGTAGATGTGTGTGAGATGTACATGTGTGTGTAGATGTGTGTGAGATGTAGATGTGTGTGAGATGTAGATGTGTGTGTAGATGTGTGTGAGATGTGTGTATGATGTAGATGTGTGTGAGATGGAGATGTGTGTGTAGATGTGTGTAGATGTGTGTGAGATGTAGATGTGTGTGAGATGTAGATGTGTGTGTAGATGTGTGTGAGATGTAGATGTGTGTGTAGATGTGTGTGAGATGTGTGTATGATGTAGATGTGTGTGAGATGTGTGTGAGATGTAGATGTGTGTGAGATGTGTGTATGATGTAGATGTGTGTGAGATGGAGATGTGAGACATGAGGAGCTGCTGATCAGCCACAGAACAGAGGAAGAGAAGACAGAAAGAGGAAGACATCTCTAACGGAAAACCAACACAGGTATCAGTGCCCTGAACACAACAACAGTGTGTGTGTGTGTGTGTGTGTGTGTGTGTGTGTGTGTGTGTGTGTGTGTGTGTGTGCGCGCGTGTGTGCTGCTTCATGCACATGTGTGTTGGTATTTATTATAACCCAAATAATCGGATGCTCGTTATAAAGCTACACGCTAATGGAGCTCTATTTCTCTCCAACCCAAACTCAGGTCTTCTCAAGTCTGAAGATCAGTGGAAAGTTTCCACCAAACTCACATCTCACATCCATCACAATCAAATCTTCTCATTGGTTTAGATGATTCAATCCTACATGTGCATAATTCACACCTGTGATCCAAACACACGACTCGGAGAAACACTTCCTGTGGCAACAGCGAAGAGAAAAAAAACACATCCGAGGAACAAAGGGATAAAACAGCTTGAGCGTGTGGTGCATTGTGGGTAATACAGTGAGCCTCAGGGAGAATAACAGCATGTAAAGTACAGCAGTTTCACCACATTCCTGCTAAACAACAACAGGAACGTGTTTAATGACAGCCTTGGTCCTGTGTGTGTGTGTGTGTGTGTGTGTGTGTGTGTGTGTGTGAGTGAGTGAGAGGGGACGACCCAGCAGCAGTGAGACGAGTTCACAGAAATACAAGTGACCGAGTGTGTGTGTGCGCTCAGCTGTGTGTGTTTTAATGAGCTACAGACTGTACAGTGTTCCAAAACACACACGCACACACACACACACACACACACGCACAAACACACACACACACACACACACACGCGCACACACGCAGGAAAATGTGTAAATAGTGTATGAGGTTTGTATCTGAAACAAAACAAAAGGTATTTTTAACTGATGAACAAGTCACTTATGCCAAATGTTTTTTTTTGTGGCTTTATTTCGCTACTTCTCAGGAAAGACACACACACACACACACACACACACACACACACACACACACGTCCTACATATGAACAATGCATACCACAAAAGTGTGAGATAAGTGTGAGATTTGTGAGATGTTAGATAAGTGAAATAAGTGTGAGACATGAGATAAGTGTGAGATAAATGTGAAATAAGTGTAGGATGTGTGATAATTGTGGGATGTTAGAATAAGTGTGAGACGTGAGATTAGTGTGAGATGTGTGAGACGTAAGATAAGTGTAAGATTTGAGATAAGTGTGAGATGTTAAGTTGGAGTAAAATGTGAGAAGTGTAATGCAAGATAAGTGTGAGATATGAGATAGATGTGTGATGTTCAGTTGGAGTAAGATGTGAGAAAAGTGTGAGCTGTAAGATAAGGGTAAAATTTAAGATGTGAGGTGTGTGAGGTGAGAAGTGCGAGATGTTATGTGTGAGGTGAGAAGTGCGAGATGTTGTGTGTGAGGTGAGAAGTGCGAGATGTTGTGTGTGAGGTGAGAAGTGCGAGATGGTATGTGTGAGATGTGAGATGTGTGAGGTAAGAAGTGTGAGATGGTATGTGTGAGATGAGAAGTGTGAGATGTTATGTGTGAGATGTTATGTGTGAGGTGAGAAGTGTGAGGTGAGAAGTGTGAGATGTTATGTGTGAGATGTTATGTGTGAGGTGAGAAGTGTGAGATGTTATGTGTGAGGTGAGAAGTGTGAGATGTTATGTGTGAGGTGAGAAGTGCGAGATGTTATGTGTGAGGTGAGAAGTGCGAGATGTTATGTGCAGAATACAAACATTAGTGCATAAAGGGGAAATAAAAACATGCAGAAAGTTTTTCTTCTGCGTTTTAAAGCTTCTCAAACATCTGATTATTATTTTTGGCATCTGTCCAGCTGACAGTGACGGGCTGAAGGAACACACACCTTCACACACCTTGTTTCCACACTGCAGGGGCTTGTGTGATCTGCACTGACTACATACCTGTCACTCTCTCTCACTCACACACACACACACACACACACACTCATAAAAACACACAAAGGGTGTGGCATTCCTGAAGAAACAGAGCCGTGATGCCCTGAAGGCTCATATCAGTGTTTCGGGTGGAGACTGAATTCAACACGTATCACGCAGTGCTTTATTCATACACACCCGAGTGAACGTGTGAAGGTCAGCAGGGTTTATTACCCCGTCAGAGAGCCGAGACTGAGGTGAGGTGAAGGACTGAACTTTTATACGATTCCCAGAAATCCTTCACTCAGCGTTTCCCTCAGCAGCAGTGATCAACATGGTGTTTGGTTGGTGAACTGTTTACAGAAGGTGGTGTTGTTGCGAAGGTAAACACACGAGACACATCGTATCTACAAAATGCAGCCAGAGTGCGCTGTGTGCGTGTGTGTGTGTGTGTGTGTGTGTGTGTGTGTGTGTGTGCACACACACACACACACACACACACACACACACACACACACCCTGTTGTAAAAATTTTTTACCTTTGCTTCACTGCCCTCAACTCTAGCTTTTGTGCTGATGTTCACGTTCTCCACTCGTTCTTCCTCTGGTCACTCTTTTCCCCTTATTTTTCCCCACTTTCTTTTCGTTCTTGTCCATTTCTCCTTGTTCATAACTATCCCTCTTTTTCTCCTTCTTTCCCTCCTTCTCTCCCTCTCTCTTTCTTTCTCTTGTACTCTCCCTCTCAAATAGGAAGGGAGTGCTGTAGAAAGCGAGGGAACAATAACAAATGGAAGACGAGAGCAGAGGAAAAGCAAACATGTAGTTTGGCTGCGAAAGAATGCAAGACCACTAATAGTGTGTGTGAGTGTGTGTGTGTGTGTGTGTGTGTGTGTGTGTGTGTGTGTGTGTGAGTGTGCGTGCGTGTTTGTGCACATTTCCAGTAACACAATGCATGTGAATATTTCTTTGTAGGTCTTAAAGCTTAAAAAGACACACCCAACCTGTCAGTGCATGTCCTTGTGTGTGTGTGTGTGTGTGTGTGTGTGTGTGTGTGTGTGTGTGTGTGTGTGTGTGTGTGTGTGTGTGTGTGACGAATTTCCCTGATGTCTCTGCTTTAAAAGGTAACCGATGTCGCTAATCAGGACACTACAGTTTGAGGTAAGTGAACAATGATGGTAAAGTTTCACACACACACACACACACACACACACACACACACACACACACACACACACACACACACAGGGACGTAGGATTAAAGTGACTTCTGCTTTTCAGGGAACGTGTGGAGGAAAAAAAAAAACACAGCTCGTCCTGTTAAGGAGAAAACGTATCGTCTCAATATGAGCTAATTTGAGCAATCAGATGCGAGCGCTCGGTGTAAAGTCTGTGGTGTAAAGTCAAGACCTTCATCTCAGGTTCTATAAAGCTCATAATCTCCTCATGCTCCTGTGTGTATGGTGAGAAAAATCCAAACTTTTGAAAGTTCATCAAACACTTTAATTAAATAATTGAATATTAATTTGCCACACCGGCAAATTTCCTTATAGAGCCTCAGATGAGAAGTACAAAATGTCAACTTAATAGTAGATCCTCAGCACATGTCTTATAATAAAGTGCTACTAAAAACATTTTACAACTTTGTGTCATTGTGTGTGTGTGTGTGTGTGTGTGTGTGTGTGTGGGTGTGTGTGTGTGGTCTCTAAATAAATTTGGTTTAGAGCTCAGTGTAACTCAGTTAAGTGATAATGTTAGAACATTTCCTGGATCTGTATAGACCTACAGCTCTCACTGCGCACACACACACGCGCACACACACACACACGCACTTTGAAGCATCCATTTGTGATATTTACGGCCCTCAGCTGCATCAAAAAAAAAAAAAAAAAGCATGTGGGCGGGGCCTATTTCGTGGCCAGATAAAAATATACTACATGCTCAAATGTACAGTGTCAAATGTAGAACAATCGCTCAAGTTAGCAGATAAAATAACTGATATAAAAGAGAATTTTGAATTGAAGAAAAGAACATGAGGTCAATTGTTACACACTGCAGCTATAATGTCCCAGCTGTAGGTCGGGGTAATGCATCAGACTGGGGGAATGCGGAGGTGGGGTAATGCAACCCTGTCGAGTTTTGGACCACAGATCTGGTGTGAATGTTCTAATACATCATTGTTTCCACTGTAAGGACTCACACACACACACACACACACACACACACACAATACTAACATCCCATAAAACCACAGTAAGGTCGAGTCCAGACTGAAAGAGGAAGCAGACCAGGATTAAGTTCCTTTGGCTCCTCTAGTCAACTCACCAAAAAAAGTCCCATGACTCTGTGCAGAACGTCCCAAACCAAACACACCCTTTTATTCTGTTCTTTTGTTTTTCACATGCTGTGGAACCGTGTGTAAAGAGAGAGAAGAAAGAAAAGGGTGGTTGTTCAGGTGGAATGGGGGTGAGATTCGAGACAAACGACACACTGTGTCTCAACACGCCGCAGACGGAGAAGATGAAGAGGAACAGAACTCTGACGTAGTTTACCTTAAAGTCATTGTTATGGAGAAGAACACGATGAACTAAGAATCCATATCAGCAGCTTGTATTAATAAGAGGAGAACTCTAGCAGAGCGATCAGAACTCGCATGAACATGAGGAAGGAAGGGAAGGGTTCGAGCGATAACATTCAAATATTATATCACGATACGAATCGACGATATCATCGACATAACCTCACACAAAACCCGAATCTGATGATACGTTCCTTTTAATGTTTTACACGCTTTTAACGCTGTAATGTTATTTTTATTATTTATACAAATTGTATGCGTAATTTTTTATCCCCGTAATCAACATTCTGCTGATTCCTGCACCCAGTCCCGGGTTAGAGGACGATAAACACACTTTCTTCTGTAGCTGAATATCTCTAACGTCAGCTCGTGTATGTAGAAGAGGGCAGATAGCAGTGTGATCCGGGTGTGTTTCCTGAGCGAAGATAAATCTCTCTGCATCAACGCAAAACAAAAGCACGTCTCATAAGTCCGACGTCGGCTGCTAGCGTCACGCGAGAAGAAATCGCAAGTAGCTGAACATCTGCGAACCTCAAGCTACAATAAGACGTGTCTGCTCAGGGGTTTAATATACAATCTGTAACATGCACAGCATTTTGTGTACATCTTCTTGGCGTTACCATGGCAACTAAATTTAAACTAAAGACGTTTGTAATCAATGCAGAACTTCTGAGTGCTAAATATATGGTTATATGGGCATGCTTACAGATGTGGGCGTGGCTGCTAGCGACGTGGGCGATATCCGTCTGCGCAGATGCTGCCGGCTGCGTACGCTGAACCTGCGGATGGATTCCCGGCTGCGAGTCGCCAGGCTGCGTAACGAGGCGGCCCTTTTGAACCCGCCTCCTCCTCCTCCTTCTTCTCCTCCTCCTCCTGATCGGTCCAGGTTGTTCGAGACAAAAGTCAGCGCCCCCTGCAGGGAGCGCCGCATGCTGCCCATCCAATCAGTCACCTGCGTGTGAGCCACTGACAACTTATCTCCCAGATACTCCATCTTCACCGTCCTGAGGAACCCGTCCACGTTATAAGCTCAGATCTTCAGCTTTACGAAGACTTAACGTCAGATAAGTTTAAAGTCTAAAATCAGGACCACAGGAAGCTTTTTTTATTAAAAAGTACTGAAGGAGGGTCTCAGGAGGGTCCTCGGGTTCCTGCACTCGTCCACGTGAAAGTCATACGTCCTGAACCAGCGTAGTCTTTTCCCTTTTGGTGCAGCAGCAGTCCAGCTTTGTTCTTTTATTTTCCTTCTTTCCTGTTCGCTCTACAGCTCGTACCAGAGCTCTGTAATGATATTGCTCTAAATAAAGACGGAGTCTGAAACCACGGGACCAAAACGTCTGCAAACTGGCAGCGTGGCTCCAGAATTCAGGGTTTAAATCGTCACAAATCTGTCAAAAAGACAGGAAATCCTAAAGGGGACGCAGGAACCCCGAAGTGCTGCTCAGAAAGTTCTCATCATTGTATCCATGAGGCAAAAGGTTTCAGTTCAAAACAATACAAAATTAACAGGTCTATTATGCAGTTTTCAGTCCCAAAAAAACCCTGAGTTCCACTTTGATCTCATTAATTATTCATTATTAAACATTATTCACTCATAAAGTGAAAAACTGCGTGTTTTAGTTTGCGTTTCTTGGGAAAGAGTTAAACATGCAAACACCACACCTGCACGCGGCTTCGTTTACAGCTCAATCAGTCAGGTACACCCACACACACACGCGCCTCACACACGCCTCGCACACACTCGCACACACTCACACACACACTCACACACACACACACTTTCAATCCTTCTCTAATTCTACTCTGCAGATTCTTCTCAAACACACACGTTATTCCTTACAGCCCCTCCACTCGGTCCTGCTTCTTCCCAAAGCTCTCGGAACAAAATCCTATAGAGTCAGAAAAAAGGAGAAAATTCCAGAAAGCAAGGACTCGTCCTTCACAGCGTCCCGTTCTCCTCTCGTTCTCACGTGTACGTCCCTGCAGGTACTGACAGGTAGCGGAGAAATGCGTCAGTGCTCCCGCAACCAAGCAGCACTGAACCCACGCTCAAGGAGAAATGAGGCAGAGGGAGGAGAGAACGAGGGGGAGGAGAGAGAGAGAGAGAGAGAGAGAGAGAGAGAGGCAGGACGGTGATATATACGCTACAGTGTTGCTCCCGAGAGCAATATCCTTCGCTCTTTCCGCTTAATGATGTAGGTCAGACCATTACAATGTTGCAATGCAATCCACTGAGACCACGCCCCTATACACAAACCACGCCCACCGTCTATCACAAACAGACCATGCCTCTTTCACAGTTACTAATGCACAGAGGCCACACCTCCTTCATAAAGACCACACCTCCATTACATAAACAATCCTCCATCACAGAAACCTCATCTTCACATTAACCGCCAATCTTTACCACTGACACATGCACAGGCCACTCCCCCTTCACTGTAACTTACACACCGGCCACACCCCCTTTACTGTAACTTACACACAGGCCACACCCCCTTCACTGTAACTTACACACAGGCCACACTCTCTTCACTGTAACTTACACACAGGGCACACCCCTTCACTGTAACCAACACACAGGCCACACCCAATTATAAGACCACACCCCCTTTACGGTCACTGATATAGATAGGACACACCTACTTTAACTAGACCGAGCAAAATTAATAGCCAGCTGAAAGAGGTCATGAAAGGCTGAAACAAAGCGAGCAGACGAGGCAGGTGCAGAGAAGCAGCCAGTCTGTGTGTGTGTGTGTGTTAGTGAGAGTGTGTGTGTGTGTGTGTGTGTGTGTGTGTGTGTGTGCTCGTGTCAGTTTGTTTAGCAAATGGCTGTCTGTCATGCAAACAGTGGCAGATAGAGCAGTTTCATGGCTCAGGTTTCTTACGTCATTCACTCAAACACGCGTGCGTACGCACACACACGCACACACACACACACACACACACACACACACACTCTCACTAACACACACACACACACAGACTGGCTGCTTCTCTGCACCTGCCTCAGAGCTCAATACAACGCATTCTCACTGACTACATCCTGCTCAGGAGGAGAAGTGGTTAGCGGTTAATATAAAAAAAAAAAAATCAGGTCTACAGGACATTACTACACACACACACACACACACACACACACACACACACACACACACACACACACACACACACACAAAATCAGAAAATAAAAGTGTATTATCCAGTTCTGCTGTTGTAGCGCTACCTGCTGGAACACACATCTCTCTCTCTCTATCTAACTGTGTGTGTGTGTGTGTGTCTGTGCGCGCGTGTGTGTGAGTGTGTGTGTGTGTGTGTGTGTGTGTGTGTGTGTGTGTGTGCGCGCATGTATATACATGGCTTCACGATTTTGGGAAATGGTCATGTTGCGATTTTTGTGGTCAATATTGTGATATAATAAATGGTATCATGAGTCCACTTTATTGTTTATCAAAGAAATTGCACACACATTAGTGATGATGCTGAAATGTGTATTTGTAAAAATATAAAGTTTTCAAAACTAAATATTTCATTCATGTAGGCATTTTTTCCTCAAAAGTACAGCTGAATTAAATAAAACAAATAAAAACTCTTTCACAAAAATAAACATTTTATTTGAACAAACAGGAAATGCCCTGCCCCTGCCGTCCCGCAAATCATTTATATTATAAATTCCCAAAAATAAAAATTTCCAACATCCACACATATAAAAGCCCAGACGCTAATCAGCTTATACTCCTAATAAAAGTCACTGGAGAAACACAGATCCTCCGCTATGTTCTTTTAGTTTGGTTTGTTTTGGTGCATATTTAAAAATAACTTTAATAATTTCAGGGCTAAAATCATGACGTGTGTGTAAATTTCCCATTGGGATGAATAAAGTATCTCTCTCTCTCTCTCTCTCTCTCTCTCTCTCTTCTCTCTCTCTCTCTCTCTCTATCTCTCTCTCTCTCTCTCTCTCTCTCTCTCTCATTTTCATGACAGCACCCTGTAGGCCGCAGTGAGGAAGTGAAAACCCTCAGTAGGATGAGAACAATGCACTTCAGTTTATTCGTTCCTCTCAGTTACTTCGACTCGGACCACACAGGAAATAAATGCACTTCCTTTATGGCCTGGTTCACACCTACACACCAAAAACAACACCTACACTGTTCACACTGCAGTTGGGCTCCATCATGGTCGCTATAGTAACCGCTCGGGCGGTGTGGTGTAAACGGAATAAAGCTCTTTGTGGAATGATGGTCACGCTGATGGGATCTCTGGAGAATCAGAAACCTGATTGTAGATGCAGTGGACACATGAAAACTAATGAACAATGACTGAAAGATGCATCAGACACCAGGACTGAGTCACGCTGCCAGTGCACAATTACCTCACCGCTAATGAACCATTTACAAGAAGTGCAGTAGGGCCACGCCTCCTTCACAAAGACTGACACATAGACCACAC
Source organism: Silurus asotus (assembly GCA_024362625.1). NCBI lineage: Eukaryota > Metazoa > Chordata > Actinopteri > Siluriformes > Siluridae > Silurus > Silurus asotus. Next base: position 236,123 of record MU551593.1, on the reverse strand, counting down.
CTCCTTCATCACTGTTAAAAACACACAGGCCACACCTCCTTCACTGTAACAAATACACACAGAACACACCTCCTTCACAATGACCACACCTCCTTCACTGTACACACACACAGAGACTACACCTCTTTCACAATGACCACACCTTGTTCACTGTTAACACACAGGCCACACCCTCTTTACCATGACCACACCTCCTTTACTGTTAAATTCACACAGGCCACACCTCCTTATTAAATCATACACAATTGCCACACCTCCTCATTAGGACTGAAACACACAGGCCACACCTCCTTATTAAGGCTGATAAATAGACCACACCTCCTCCACAATAGGCCCAAATCCCTTTGATTGTGACTCTCTGATTGGGGCAGAGCTGCACATCATCTCTCTAATCGAAATGAGGAAACAACTTACAGCTATTGAGGAGATTGTGTGCAGTCACATGATCAAATTCCAACCAGCTCTTAATAAACGTTCAATATCACTTTTTTTGGCACATCGATTCGACACAAGGCCGAGTTCATCTCCCCAAAATATCATCATGACCCAAAATACACTGACGTTACACCCTATAGTGGAGGGGCACTAACTTTCTCACATTTCAGGTACTGCGAGACATGTTAATCCACCAGTTCTAAAAGAATGATCATCTTCATCCTCATCTTCATCACAGAAACTAACACTATAGTGTAGCGTAATTATTATTATTATTATTGTGGAGAGAGAGAGAGAGAGAGAGAGAGAGAGAGAGAGAGAGAGAGAGAGAGAGACAACAGACTCTCAGAAAGTGAGACAGAGAGACAGCTATAGACAAAAACAAAGACAGAGTAAAGTGAGACAGAGAGAGAACTATACACACAAAAAAGAAAGACAGAGAGAAAAGACAGCTACAGGACAAGTCTGAGAAAGTGACACAGAGTGAGAGAGAGGAAGAGAGCGAGAGAGAGACCACTACAGACAGACAGATAGAAACAGACAGAGAGACATCCCTGAAAAAAGTTAGACAGAAAAAACACAACTAAAGACAGACAAAGAAAAAATAAACTGTAATGAGAGAAAGAGAGAGAGAGAGAGAGAGAGAGAGAGAGAGAGAGAGAGAGAGAGAGAGATTAAATTGAATAGAAAGACAATCAGTCAGACAGAGACTCATCTGTTGGGAGACAGAGGAGAGAGACAGGCAAACAAAAAGATGAACAGATGGAGAGATAAAGAGACACTCGTCCACTCACCCAGATCCACTGTAAAGGCCAGCAGCAGGATGGACAGCGAAAGCAGGCCATCTCTCTCTCTCTCTCTCTCTTTTTCTCAGTCTCTCTATCTATCCTCCACTCGTTTATCTGCGGTTGTGTGTGATTCCCTCGCGCTCTTTTACGGCTCTATACGAGACGTGTTCCTGTTTATAAGAGCACTGGTGAGTGATGTGATCATGACTCGCCCTGTACCAGTAACCCAGAGAGAGAGAGAGAGAGAGAGAGAGAGAGAGAGAGAGAGAGAGAGAGAGAGAGAGAAGCGAGACTTCCTCACACAGACCACAGGCAGACGGAGGCTCAGACGCCTACACAATAAACTCAGGAGTTTAAGCAACATTACTAAACACGTACAACAGAAATAATTCACACAAAAAAATAGAAAGCAGAAAATCTACACACACACACACACACACACGCACACGCACACGCACACACACACACACACACACACACAAACGTGCTTAAACACTCATTATAGTGAACATTATGCAGAACACACAGCACTCATTCACTTCTCGTTAATGATGAACATCACTGAGGTCGATGCGAGTCGCAAAACAGTTTAGCGACGAGAAATTAATCTACATATCAAATATTAGTTACTTTCTAAATCATAAACCAGCAGCACATCTACAAATAATTCTGTAAAAATACATGGTTTCAACCAATGAACTTGTGTTCCAAGCAATGCGTCATGATACAAATGCCAACTTGCATCTGCACACCTGTTTATTTCGAACAAGCGCCCAGCAGTGGCAAATTGGTGCTGCTGGGATTTGAACTTGTGACCTTCCGATACAGTGTCCAATGGTCCAAATTACATCATGATCATTTTCAGAATTACGGACTAAAAACAATCACTCAAAAAGTCACACTTTCCCAACACAAAAAACTCGTAGAGAAAAGATGCATTCCTCCGGCTTTACATGGACCCATTCCCTTATGAGAATATTATACAAATTGCACTGTCAGTGTAATATAAATGTAAACAGTGACACCTACAGGCGAGTCTCGGAACTTTGACAATGTTTACTTCTAGGAAGAGGGTAAATTTGGGAGAAAAAATATGTACCTGGGTTCTTTAATATTTTTAACAGCATGAACCTAAAAGTAAGAGAAGGTCAGGATCAATTTTTGTATCTTGTTGAATAACCCTGTCTCTCTGTTTCAATAAAAGCGGATCTTAAATATATTCCGGGCACCAGATTGTTAAAAGAATTCAAAGTATTTTGTAAGGCAATAATATAAACAATTTGCTTCCTGATAGCACAAGTCACATTTTACCCCAATTTGATCAACCTGATTTTACTGGAATTGAGTATGGAAATAAATTATTTTAATGTTTTTTTTTTATTCAATAAACCATAAAATAGTTTTTAAAAATAAATCACAAATTTTGAATATCAATTTTTTTCTTATTCGACTCTGATGTGTGATTAAAATCCAACTTTAACTAATGAATGTCAGTTCTTGTTCTGTTGCAATAACGAGTTGTATCCAGCAGATGGAAGCACATTGTCTCAACCAACCAACCAACAATACAATAATTCCCCACGCAAACACCCACGATTCTCTCTCTCCACACACACACACACACACACACACACACACCAGGAAGTTTCACAGTGATAAATCTCAATCACTGTACACTACTCCCTCTCATAAACACACACACACCTATCAATCACTGTACACCTCTCTCTCTCTCTCTCTCTCTCTCTCACACACACACACACACACACACACACACAC
>MU551593.1:181542-233040 GCA_024362625.1 Silurus asotus | reverse complement strand
CACACACACACACACACACACACACACACACTACTCTATCTCTCGCGCTCTCTCTCTCTCTCTCTCTCTCTCTCTCTCACACACACACACACACTCACTCACACACTTATCAATCACTGTACAGAACGACAGAGAAAATGTAACCTGGAACCTGATAAACCTGTGTGTCAGAAACCAAGCAACCTCACTTTGTTAAATCATAAACCCCACGTGCACTGGGTTCATATCCGAACCTACAAACGAACGCAGGGTTTCTCCTGGAGCTGAAACACGCCGAATAAATTAAATCACGTTTAATCCGATGTTAGTCTGAATCGTCCAAATCTGAGCTGAAGCACAGAGATTTCATGAGATTCCATGAGCGGGATGCACAATTCATCAAGCATTTAGCATTCTGGTATTCAATAATTTGTCATCAGGTTACATTCCTGTTTCTTCCACCCACACACACACACACACACACACACACACACACACACACACACACACACAGCTACAGAATTCAAAATCAAATTCAATTGATTTAAAAGAGTTTCAAGGCAACCTGGAGCTACCTGGAGCTAGCAACTCAGAAGGAACTTTATTTGCTAGTCAGAAGTAAGTAGCTAGTTAGCACGCTAGCCAGTTTGTTTATCACTAACAATAATGCACACCACAGACCGATAAGTAAGAAGTAACGTACACTGGTTTACACTAAACAGGAAGTCACATGACCTGGGCAGGCGAAAGGGAGATGGTGTGATGCTCCAGACCAGACCTGGAGAAATGAGATCATGTAAAGTGGGATGTATTGTGTGTAGGCAGATCCCCAAGTTATGATGGAGATGTTCTAATGACACCATCGTAACTTGAAAATATGGTAAGTGGAGACATGGCCCTGTCTTCCCAGGAGTCCTGAAGCCTGGTACATTATTCAGAATTTAATTTAATGACTAATTAATTCATCATTTATCAATTTACACTTTAGATTGTTTATTATTTACTTTATGTTTATTTATGATTTTATATATATATTTTTTTTTTGTATAAATTTTTATGGATAATCCGTGTGTGTGTGTGTGTGTGTGTGTGTGTGTGTGTGTGTGTGTGTGTCGGTCCACCCAGTTACCAGCTTATTATAATTGACTTCAGTCTGCGTAATACACTGACAGGTGGGTGTTTACCTGCTCTGACTCAACCAGCTGTTGTTCTCAGAGTGTAAATCAAAACTCGCCCACATGTGCCATCCTCAGTTATCACTACTTGGTGTGTGTGTGTGTGTGTGTGTGTGCATTTTGAGGACTCACCTTGCTTTCTTGTCGTTTGTCCCTCTGTGCACTCCGGCTCCTGATTCGAGCGAGAGGTCCGTCTACAGAAGTCTCTGCAGGAGGAGGTCTCTGGTGAACACTTCTCGATCGCAATCGTGACTGCTCCTGCACACACACACACACACACACACACACACACACACAAGCGAAATGATATAAATTTCACACGGAAAAGCTCAACATCAGAAATCTTCTCTTGTAGATGAATTCCCATCTTTAACACGTGTTCTAGAACACGCCCCATTCCAGCAGATAAGATATGAAGCTACAAAGTCGACTGGTGGTTTTATTTTTACTGATTATGGTTTACTGGAAAGTAAAACATGCCGTCAATCAAGAACTACGCGCATAAACGTCGCGCGAACGTGCGAGGAACCTGGACTAAAAGTTCTCCAGTGACGTTTCGACGTTATGTAATTGTTGCTCGTCACAGTTTATATGACGAATTACACGGATAAATAACTGACTGTCATGCGGAAGAGTTTAGAATCATTTATTAAGCTTGCTAACAACCTAAACGCTACTTTGCCTGCTAGCTTTGCTAACGTTAATCTTACTAATCCAACTCCATGATTGGTGTAAACTATGGGACTGCAACTTAGTTAAGCTTCTAAACTTAATCTTTGGCCTCGATGACCCAGCAAATTTTTCCCCACTCACTCCAGGCTCTGTAGGTTCTCACCTGAGACCCGGTGCTGCTCGGCTGCGTCTGACTCGGCTCCTGGGATGCCGGCGACCAGCTCAGGCTCCAGACTGGTTCAGGTATTAAAGAAGATAAGGCAGTCTGGTTGTCCCTCCTACTACCAGCAAAAAGATCATCCGTGTTGAACATTTTCTCGGGGCTCAGAACATGACCTGGGGAAGTTGGAAGTCTGAGTATAGGCATCTGGACAGGAACCAATGGAGCTGCAATGCCAGGAGACTGAACAGGAGCTAAATTCGGGTTTAAAATGGTTCCTGGGTAACGTTCTTCATGTCTCTGCAGTATTTGCTCCAGACTGGACTGTCTAGCACTGTTAGGCCTTTTGGAACTTTCTGTGGAAGACAGCCATGAAGGTTCATCTACAGCTACCTCCCCCTGTGAACTACCCCACAGATCAAATTGGTGTTCCCCATGGGACCAGTCTGGAGTGACAGAATGTGATTGGACTTGTGGTTTAGGTCTTTCTGTGGGAAGTCCCGATTGGTTCAAAACCTGGGGCTGAAGTGGCGGTGGAAGTCTTGCTTCTTCTGTGCGGGGAAATTGAAAAGGAGCCTGCGGAGGGGTGGTATCCCTTTGAAGGTTCTGCAACAGGGATTGAGGATTAATTGGAGACACCATTTTGGCTCCGCTGATTGGAGTCATTGGTTTGTTTCTATCCAAATCCAAACTGGCAAATGTGGGCATTCCGAAGGGATCCACAGAAACCCCAGGTTGTGTTTGGTTCCTGAAGGAGTCAACATCCAAAATTGATGGTTTGTAAACTTCATCAAGAGCAGATGATGGCTGCTTCCATCGGGGTGTTGGGCTCTGATCGCTGCTCAAGCTTGGACCAGACCGATCCCCCAGACAAACATTATCTAGATCCAGCACTTTGGGCCGCAGAGGAGATTCTGCAGTGCTCGTTCCCTGTTCTGTCTCTCTCTGCCCTTCCCCTACTTGTTCTGGCTGCATCTTGGTGGACCGTTTCTTCCTCTCTTTCTCTTTTTGAAGTTCGAAATCAATAAGCCTTATTCTTTCAAGCTCCTCGATCTTCTTAAGATCCTCCCGCTCTTTCTGTTTCTCCCTTTCCTGTGCTTTCAGTCTATCTGACTGTGCCGCCCATCTCTCAATCTCCTCAAGCTGTTTCTGTCTCTCATTGTCTTTCTGTCGTTCCTGTTCTTTTTGCCTCTCAACCTCTTTCTGTCTTTCAAGCTCCCTTTGTTTCTTTAGCTCAATTTCATGGTCCAACTCTAACTGTCTTTTTCTTTCTAGCTCAATCTCCTGCTGTTTCTTATACTCCCTCATCTTTATCCTCTCCTCCTCTAGAAATCTCTCCCTCTGTCTCTCCATTTCTTTCTGTTGCTCTAGCTTTCTCTCAGCAGCCTTCCTCTCGAGTTCGATTTGACGTTCCCTTTCCAATTGCTTCTGTCTTTCCATCTCTTTCTGCCTCTCCAACTCTCTCTGTCTTTCCATCTCTTTCTGCCTCTCCATCTCCAATTCTCTCTGTCGTTCCATCTCTTTCTGTCTCTCCAACTCTCTTTGTCTTTCCATCTCTTTCTGCCTCTCCAGCTCTCTCTGTCTTTCCATCTCTTTCTGCCTCTCCAGCTCTCTCTGTCTTTCCATCTCTTTCTGCCTCTCCAGCTCTCTCTGTCGTTCCATCTCTTTCTGCCTCTCCAACTCTCTTAGTCGTTCCATCTCTTTCTGCCTCTCCAACTCTCTCTGTCGTTCCATTTCTTTTTGCCTCTCCAACTCTCTCTGTCGTTCCATCTCTTTTTGCCTCTCCAACTCTCTCTGCCTCTCCAACTCTCTCTGTCGTTCCATCTCTTTCTGCCTCTCCAACTCTCTTAGTCGTTCCATCTCTTTCTGCCTCTCCAATTCTCTTTGTCGTTCCATCTCTTTCTGCCTCTCCAACTCTCTCTGCCTCTCCAATTCTTTCTGCTCCATTGCTCTCTGGTGTTCCTTCTCTTTTTCCTGTCCTATGTTCCACTGTGTCCCAGTTTGCAGTGCTTCTGGAGGACTTTTCCTATAAGCAGGTTCAACAGAAGGGTTCCTTCTTATCGACGGAACTCGATTCTGAAATCCCCTGTTCCCTACTTTTACAGAGAAGTCCTCAAAAGGCATATCTGGCTTATCTCGGTCTTCAGCTGATCTTCGTTTATCATTCCTAATCATCTCTTCCTTGTCCATTCCTGCACTCTGGTGAACAACCTCATTCATTTGACCCGTAAGAGCGAAATAAGTCGCTCTTGGTCTTGCCACAGGTTCTGGTACCTTCGATTGTCTGAGTCCTGCAGTATTCTCTTTTTCCGTCTCAGCCTCAATTTCCAGCTCGTCATCTTCAATGTCTGCTATCGCAGCCAAGTGGACCTCCATCTGCCTCTGGAGCTCTTCCTCCATTTTCTTCACCATCTCCTTTTGCTTTGCCATTTCCAGCTCACTTTCTTTATCAACGTACATCTCATCCCATTTGGAAAGCGCCCCCACTCTGAGGTAACGTGTGTTGCTCTTCTCTGTAGCAGAGCCTGCCGATTGTCTGTCATTGTCCTTAGTGGACTCCCCTGTACCACTGGATTCCTCGTTTCCTGGAATGCCATCATTCATAGCAGGTTGCTGAAGCGCCGCACTGGACCTTCGAAGCGTAAGAGCTTTTTCCTCCAGATGTGCAGCCGGAACGCTTACACTAACCGCACGACTCTCTTCAACCGCAGACACCATGTCAAAAATATGATCGATGCGCTTCGGACTGGAAGGAGATGTCAAATTCTGGTACGTAGCCTTGACCAGAGACCGGTCACCTTCTTCAGCAGGAAAACTGAACAAGCTGCTTCCTTTATTTCGTAAAGAGAGGCTACGTCTGGGTGCCGGTTTTACCACGCCGGCGTTAGTATCTTCCATCATTTGGACGCTATGTTTCTCCACCACGTTCTCAAATAGCGATGCTCTGACAGTCTGAACGCCACTGGCCACATTAGCAGGCAAATCCTGGTCTTCCTGTGGCTTCATCTGCCCAGTTGGAGGAAGATCTTTGGACTGAAAGAAGAATTCGTATCAGTTAAAGTTTGACACTGCAAAATCTCTAGCCATAAACATCATATTGATTTTATTTTAGGAATGAAATACAGTGACTGCATTCATTATTACGGTTGGTGTAAGATCGTTTTTCTTTTCTTTTTTCGTACTTAAAGTCTGTTATTTTACCTGCATATTGAGCGAAGACGTCATTTCAGGCTTTGAATCTTTTAAGACGTTATTTTAGATGTAATAACTGGTTTTAAAGTTGCCCAGTAAAAATAAATGCTCACTTAGGACTTGTTCATGAGTATAATTTATTCCAAACGCTTGTTTTATGTCACATTTATTTACAGCCTAATAACAAATGATAAAGAGTCTGCAGTCTAAAATCATCAAAACACATTCCAAACATTTTCCAGTATAATGATCTTTTTTGGAACGTTGCTCTTTATACAAAGTACTGACTGCTTCTCACTACACTAACTTGTTCTGTAGTTTGATTTCAGTTTCTCATGTTAAAAATCATTATTTTCCAAAAAGACAAAATACATTCACTAATGTTTTATGTTGCAATAAGTTTAAGTGTTTAATGATTTCGCCGTGTTTTTGCATCGTAACTACTGAGTGCTTCAACAGTCTTCATTCGAATAATAATTATTGTGTGATTTCAATAGTGATCTTGTTTTTAGTTCAAATGAGTTGTAACTTTTTAAAACAGAATATATAATGACCAATTTTTATTTAGACGAATTCTAAACCCGTTCTCAGGTTTTATCAAACTGTTTAAAAACATCGACACGCAGGTTTTAAATTATTTACACTAAACCATCTGCTTCTTTTCTAAAGTCTGGATATGTTTTCGTTTCCAAAGAAATCTTACCAAGTGTATTTATCTCACTGTATTTAGACGCTTATTTTTTTGCATTGTATATAAATGTGCTCATATTCGCTGACTGATATCAGATGATTCTTTTCTCGCTCTCGTTGCCTGCATCAAGCAAAAAAAAGTCTTCAGGTGAACTCTATAATTATGATCATCACAAGCGTAACAGAAGCCGCTTTCCAATATAATTGTAGGTTTCGACATCCCAGATGGTGAGCGCTTTGTTCCTCACGAGTGTTTCCTCAGTTCATTTATACATCATAAAGGTTGGTGCCACCAAAGAACAAAAAGATAGAACAGAATAAATCGGTACATCCTGCAGAAAACCATGTCAAAGAAACGTTTATCACCACTGAAAGAGGACGTGGAGTTAAGTGGTTAAAACATTGGACTTTGGATTGGAAGATCACGAGTTCAAATCCCTTAACCCACGGTCGCTCTGGATAAAGACGTCTGCTAAATGGCGTAAACGTAAAAGAAACTCTGATCTGTGGGTTCTCATGTTCGAGTTCTTCTACCGTGAACTTCTCGCAAAGGTCATTTTCACAAAACCAGCCTCGAGAAACCACGAGTCAAACCAGCAGCGTGTCCTTTTATTAAAATGAAGGCGTGCAGGAGAGCTATGGAAATGAGTATTCAAACGAGAAATAAAGAGATGCTCGGTCATCACGTGAAGGTAGATGTAAAGAAGATCAAAGGCAGAAGAACAAAAAAACCTGAAACAATGTGCTTTGGTTCTTGAAAAAGAAATGTGTGTGTACTGAGGTAGAGCTCCAAATCTGCTCTATCAAAGCCTCCTTGGTCTCTCTCTCTCTCTCTCTCTCGCTCTCTCGCTCTCTCTCTCTCACTCACACTTTCTCTCTCTCTCTCTCTCTCTCTCTCTCTCGGATTAACCTTTACCTCCTCTTTTTTTTGGTTGGTCTTTTCCAGAATATGACTCAGCTCAGCTCGGGTTACACACCTGTTCTGCACCACACCTCTATGACATCAATGCTGCTTTTTTTACAAATTAGTCCAACCTGTTTGTATTCCTTTCTTTCCTCGTCTGCTTGGGTTTTTTTTTGTTTTTTTTCCCCCCAAACACAAAACACAAGCCAAGACTGAGGTCAGTTACGGTTTGACTTTTCAGGTTGGTACTCTGTCATGGTGCGAGAGCTTCCTGGGAACATTTTCCACAACTATAAATAGAAAAACGCAGATTTAAATAAATGATTGATGGAGAGACGGAGATCCAGAGATCCGGGATTGCGTACAGTAAATTTCATTTGGTGATGGAAAATGATTTTCTCATCAAAAACAAACCAAATAAAAGAATGAGAGAAAAAAAACAATATGGAAATTAAAAGGTCAAGAAAATGCAAATGGAACACGTGAGAACAAGGTGAAAAGTTCAGAAGAAAATGGTTTAAACATTCAGACAAAAAGAAATAAAAAAATTAATGCAATTAATAACCTGGTCGTCCTTTAATTATTATTTCATCTACATATTATTTCTGCTCAATACCGACCTCTCTGTGGGATTACAATTGTAATAAAATATACTGTTATAAATATTTAAAAAAAACAATTATAAACTTTCTGGAAGCAACTGATTTGATGTCGCTAAATGCAAATAAATGATTGAAAAAAACTTTTTTTGAAAAAATTTTTTTATCAAGCTCGATAATAACTACAGCAAGGGATATTTTATAGCGTTGGGGGGCGGGGCACTTCAGGGTTTGATAGTGTTTGATTGGACAGAGAATCTGATGAGAAGCTAACATTTGTGATAGCATTAGTAAAAATTCCACTGGATGGTGTAAATTCAGAGACGGTGAGAATCAGAAGCGAGAGCGACGTTATCGTTCCCTCCGACCTTCACACGCGTTACAGCAGGCGAGTCCCTGTTATCAGCGCACTCGGCAGGGTTTTGATTAGAGAAACACTAAAATGGTGGTCAGATTGTTTCTTTAATCTATATTTGTTCATTCAAAGTATCCAAAGAGAAATCTCCTCTATTTCCTTTTAACGGCGAGAGCAGGCCATCAGGGGCTACGGCTAAAAGGCTAATGTAGCCAACAAGCAGTGGAAGCTTCAAGCCTCTGGATTAGCATGGCTAATCAGATACCAGATACGCTCCCCACAAACCAACCAGATTTGTTTACTTTATATTTCTAATTATAGAAGCATTCAGAACTCCAGAATTACTCGTATGCAGATGGATTCTGGGGAACAATGCTAAACCGGAGGTCATACGCTTTTAGCATGTTAGCATGTTAGCATTACTGAATCCTAGTAGTTCTAAAGCTTAAATCTTTGGACATGAAAGGTTTGATCTTTGTAATGTCATTTGTTGGTTTTGTTGCCAACCGTGTTGGAAGGAAGTTATCACCTTTTTGCCGAGTTCCTCAGCTCCCGTCTGGACACCTTTAAGCTCGCTGGAGCTCGTGCTCTCGGCATCGGACGCAAAGCTGCAAACAAAACTAACGTTAGTCTTACACTCACATGCATGGCTGCCTGCTGAGTTTTACAGTTTTGATTTGGAGGTTTTGATTCTTTCTCTGGAACAGCAGCTCTGTTAATCGCTGGTTTCGATTTATTAATGCGCTTGTTTTGCTCGTTTCTATAGTAACCGTTTTACAGCTGCTGAAACCTAAATGAAAACAGCAACCAACTTGCAAAAACAAGAAATGTGAAAATATAGACAGATAAAAAGCACTGTAACATGAGCCACTTGTCAGAACATTATGAACATTCTTTAAGCTCTTAATTCCAAATATCCTGCATGCATGGCAAGATGCCATTTGTGGCCACCTATAAAAGATCGTCTACAAATAAACCCCACCATATGTTGGTTTCTGTATTTGTTCATACTCTGTCTTCTGTTTAATAGTTGAAGAAAAAACATACCGTTTTGTTTTATCTGTTGGAAGTGGGCGGGGCTTAACCTGTGGTTTCTGGGGTGGTGTCGGTGGGGCGGAGAAGTCCTCTGTCAGCTCTTTGATTCGCTGTTTCACTCCGACAGCTCCGTCTGTGTCTACGATCGCCGGTGCCGGAGAACGAGGCTCGGTTCCTCGTGAGGCAGGAAGCGAAAACGTGGACGATGACGAGTCCAAAAGAAGACTAATCCTCCTCTTTATGCTGCTTCCTGTCCTCTCCAAGTGCTTCGCATCCTGTCCTTCTATGTCCTTCTTCCAAATGCCTCTGTCCGAATCCGTCTGGTCTTTCTCTCCTCTCCGAACTTCACCTTCTGGGCTGGGTGTCGTCGGTGTGTTCTCCTTGCTTTCTCCAGTCAAAGATGGTCTTTGGGTGAAGGGCTCGAACTTGGCAGTGAGATCACTAGGAAGTGGTCGCCTCTCCACCCGAGGTGGGGTAGACGTGGAAGCTGAGGTGGCCTCCGGCAGGAAAATAGCCGACACCGGCCTTGGCCTGGAACTTCTTGTTTCATGAGGACGACGAACCACCTCATCACCTTTATTACACAATTCCTCTTCCCAGCCAACATTACCAAGAAAGCCCATAGACTTTGCTCGGGTAAGAGAGCCACCAGTTTTGGGTCGAAAAGACAATTCTGAAGGTTTTGTTGAAGACGCAGAAGGTCCTACATCTGTTCTTCGTATAACACCTGCTGTGTCACTTGCCTTAAGGTTACCAGAATCATTAGGAGGAGGAGGAGAAACAGGTTCTGGTTTAGCCTCAGAAGAGCTCCCTGGTGAAGAAGTTGGTTTAGTCCTTTCACCTGGTTTGGGTTTACTTAGTGGCTCAGGTTTGAAGAACAGCTCCGGTTTGGGTTTGGTTTGAGGTCTGGGAGCAGTAATGGGTCGTATTGTGGTACTTCTCTGCACGGCAAAAGGTTTTGGGGTAAGTCTCGGTTTGGGGGCAGGGGTTGGTTTCTTGTGGTCTGAACTGATGATGGACGAATCCTCCATGAGGTTTTTGTTACTTGAGTCAGTCAGAGGACTCAAATGCAGACGGCTGCTCACCATTCCAGGCTCGAGCTCCACCTGGGTCGCCATCGCTGCACCTGAGACACAAGAGGAACACCTCAGAACACCTCGATTTAAAGATTCAGAACTCACGTTAAACCATTTTTGTTTTGAACTATGGACTGGTAACCTCCTTACAGAACATCCAAGGTGTTTACCACCATTCCATTACACAATATCGTCTCCACATCCAACCAATAAGAGGAGACTGTTATTCTGGAAAGACCGACGTCTGAGAAATATAATCTGAGCCATCTGGAGAAATCCTGGCAATCAAAACAGCAAACACTGCCAAGTGTGAGAGAGGAGCTTACTACACCCAAATAACAGCACAATTATTATATAAGAGGACTCTTATGTGTGTGTGTGTGTGTGTCTGCGTGTGTGTGTCTGTGTGTGTGTGTGTGTGTGTGTGTGTGTGTGTGTCTTTGTGTGTAAGGGGAAACACACCACTCTCTGGACTTTGACTCTGCAGATACACAAGTACCACAGAACTGTTTTACTACCACACCATTAATCAGACTGTGTGTGTGTGTGTGTGTGTGTGTGTGTGTGTGTGTGTGTGTGTGTGTGTGTGTGTGTGTGTGTGTGTGCGTCCGAGAGAGAGCTTTAAATCACCATGACTTATCATGAGGATACACCAGCACTACATTACGTGTACCTCTGACTATAATCACACACACACACACACACACACACACACAGGGTGAAACAGGATGCAGTCCTCATGCCAATCTGGAAGTCTCATAGTATCAAGTGTACTATCAGATTTACGTTCCCCCGAAGCTCTCTTACACACACACACACACACACACACACACACACACACACACACACACTATGGACTAGCCTGTGTAATTAGCTAATCGTGCCTCGCCTGCAGTTTCTTGATCCGGTAATAACAACTCACCTGCCTGGCTGTCAACTGTCTGCAGTGGAGCCCTGGTTTCTATGGCAACCGCTGGATGATGTCATATCACAGAGAAGGGGGCGGAGTCAGGTTCTGATGAAAGAAAGATGGAGGGGGGTAAATAGATGGAGTGGGAGGTCAGTGTCAATGTGATCACAGCTATAGCTTCCAGAGCTTAAATAGCCTCCACACACACACACACACACACACACACACACAAACACTTGTTGAGTACTAATCACAACCAAACGAATGGATTCTCCACCCGTATCATATCACAGCCGCTGTTAAACATAAGCTTGTGACGTGCAAACACACACACACACACACACACACACACACCTGTGGACTCATGCAAACATGCAAATCCAAAGACACTAACGTCCCTCAGCCATGAGGCTGACCTACACGTACAGACGCCCGATCTGAAACACTCGATACCAGTGGCCTGGGTGTAACTGAAGCTGCGAACAAACAAGCGAACGAGAGGAACAACAGAAAGAGACAAAAAAGCTTCGAGGACAGAGAGAGAGAGAGAGAGAAAGAGAAAGAGAGAGAGAAAGAGAGAGATGGCCAGGGTGCGCTGGAGGAACTCGGTCTTCAACAGGAAACGCCTTTGCGCAGCTGGAATGTTAAACATGCAGAGTAAGATCCAGCAGGCTACACACACACACACACACACACACACACACACACACACACAACTTATTTTCTATCAACATGTAACCATATACAGATTTACTTTCAAACTTTATATGAAGGTAATAAGATGGTCAGCTGCTGTCAGTTTTCTCTTCAGCGAAGTGAAGATGTTTCCTTCAGAGCTCGATTTGCAGATCTCCTACTCTATTCAGGTCGTACAGATAAGATCACTTTTTTGTTTTAAAATGGATGAATGGCCAATGCTCTCAATGTGGGTTTCAATTTATAGAAGTAACTCAAAGTAGAGAAGATACTGAGAGAACATACAGACTGAAAACTTCACAAAGGAACAAGCAGGGAAGTCAGAAAGTAACTGAGCAGACAGGCAAAGTCACCAAGAGACCAAGTATTCAAACACAACTCACAAAGTTACTGAGTACACAAGTCACAACGTACACAAGTCACAAAGTTACTGAGTACACAAGTCACAAGGTAGATTACACAAGTCAAAAAGTAACCGAGTACACAAGTCAAAGTACCAATCACGAAGTAAATTACACAAGTCACCAAGTACACAAGTCACAAATTCACAAAGTACACAAGTCAAAGTACACAAGTCACTAAGTTACTGAGTACACAAGTCAAAGTACACGTCACAAAGTAAATTACACAAGTCACAAAATTACTAAGTACACAAGTCACAAATTCACAAAGTAACCAAGTACACAAGTAACATAGTACACAAGTCACCTATAGACCTAGTGTTCAAGCAGAAAGGCAAGTTACACAGTAAACAAGTACATCACAAAGTTACCAAGTACAAGTCAAAAATAAAGTCAAAAAGTAACAAACTCAATCACAAAGAAGAAAAAAGTCATCATGAAGAAAATCATGAAGTCACAAAGTATCTGAGTAGACACAAGGTCACCCAGCTTGTATTTTCCAAAATATCCAAGTAGGCAAGTCCTAAATATAAAACAAAAATGCTAGAAAAAAAAAGTAACAGTAGGTCAGTCACAAAGTAACCAAGCAGGAAGTTCACAGAGTAAACTAGAAGGAAAGTCAGAAAGTAACCGTGCAGACACGCAAAAAGACAAAAGTCACAAAGTAACTAAATAGCCACAGAACACTGAATAAAAAAAAGGTTACTACAGGTCAAGTCACAATTCCACCCAGTAATCAGGCTCCTGAACCTGAGGTGATCAGTAACTAACAGCAACAGCCACTAACTTTATCTGTTGTAACTTTGATCTTGATTCGAATAATCACTGTGAACCAGTGCCAAATCATAAACACGTACTTTACTCCGATAATTCAACCGTCTGGAATTCTCTGTAAACGTCCTACACCTTTACTGCCACTTTACTGCCACTTATTAAACACTGAATGAACAAACTCAACATCTGATGGGAAGGAACCAGAGTCAGGACTGGTAAAGCAAGGGTTAACAGAAATCTGAGGAGCATCACAGTGAAACACCTGAAACTGTGTGTCAGCCTCAGCTGCTCGCTAAAGGTACGAAGGTTTAAAGTGGTCCATCACCTCCGTGCACCATGATTCCACAAAGAGCAGATCCCAGAGCAGATATTAGACAAATCCCGGAGCAGATACCGGAGCAGATCCCAGAGGAGATATTAGACAGATCTGGAGCAGATCCCGAAGCAGATATCAGACAAATCCCAGAGCAGATCCTGGAGAAGTTCCCGGAGAAGATCCCGGAAAAAATAATAAACAGATCTGGAGCAGATCCCACAGCAGATATTAGACAGACCCCGGAGCAGATTTTAGACAGATCACAGAGCAGATCCCGGAGCAGATCGCAGAGCAGATTTTAGACAGATCACAGAGCATATCCTGGAGCAGATCACAGAGCAGATATTAGACAGATCTCAAAGCAGATCCAGGTGTAGATCCTGAAGCAAATCCAGTGTTCTAACGCACCTGTTCACAGTGTGTTCAAAAGTATAGAGCTCACATTCATTAACTGCAAAAAATCAGAAACCCATCAGTGTTCCTCAGAACATCCTGTTGTCTCCATGCTGCATTGTTTTGCCCCTTTTGCTTTTTGTACTCCATTTCACTCGTTGTGTCCTCATATCAAATCTTATGTTTCATTCTGTAACCTGATCTTTTTGGTTCCTTATATGCTCCTCATCCTTTCACTTACAACACCAACAGACAAGTAACCATCTAATCAGATAATAAAGTAATTACATCATCTGAAAGGTTAACAAAGTAAATAATTAAGGATGAAGCGAGTCAGCAGGCAGAAACAACCCGGGAACTAAAGAACACAAGCTCATTTGCTAAGAACATTTCGAAATGAATAAATAGTTTGTGGACACCTGACCATAAGATTGGTATGTGCTTTCTGAACATCCCATTCCACATTTTCCATCACTCTTCAGGGAAGATGATTTACTAGATTTTGTGGAGATTCTTTCAGCCACAAGGGTGTGAATAAAGTCAGATACTGATGTAGGTGAGGTGAGGAGGCCTGGGGTGTAGACAGTGTTCACATTCATCCCAAAGGTGTTAACATCAAAGCTCTATAGCAGGGATCTTCCACTCCAACCCATGTAAAGAAGATCTATATGGAACTGGTTTGGGTCTCTTAGTTCAAGTAAAACTTGTCCCCAAGTGTTGTGCTCCTAGCTTGGAGAAGAACCACATCATACTTTTGACGAGGCAGTGTAGTATCATGCTGTTTAATAAAGTTGAATAAAGTCACAGTCAGCAAACTGCTGCAATCTCAGAAGAATTATATCAGGAGGATCTTCAGATCATTTACAAACTAGTTACTTTTTCCTGATTATAATAATGATTCCTGCTGATCATGAAGTGGATGTTGGTTTGCAGGACTTCAGAGACACTGCACAAGTCTGCTTAACTCCAGGAACATCACACTTCCTTTCTGTGTGTCATGAAGGTGGAGCTTGACCAGATTCTGTCCACACATGGGATTTTGAAGCTCTTCTCCCTCACTGATACATCTTAACAAACATCTGTTACCAAGCAAATCTGTAGAATCGATTCTCATGTACTGTAACCCTGAAGAACACACAAGGAACCAGCTAAAAGCAGGAAAGATTATCGTCAGGTGGACCTACGTGGACAGGAGCTGACTTTGTGAAACACATTAAAGCCTCACTGACTGCATGCGTGTTTGTGTGTGCGTGTTTGTGTGTGCATGTTTGTGTGTGTGTGTGAGTGAGAAAGAGATGCTGGTTTGGCCAGTTCTGTGCAGCATAAAAATCTATGCAATCCTCAAGTACAAAAGCAGTTCTGCAAACAGTGACGTGAAACACACACACACACACACACACACACACACACACAGATCCAGACAAACCACACACATGCAGACAGACACAGAGAAAAACTGTCCCAGAATGGTGGCAATCGTGGTAACAGGGGTAGTAATAGTAGTATTGGGGTGGCAGCAGTGGTAAGAGGAGTAGTATTAGTAGTATTGGGGTGGCAGTAGTGGTAAGAGGAGTAGTAATAGTAGTATTGGGGTGGCAGCAGTGGTAAGAGGGGTAGTATTAGTAGTATTGGGGTGGCAGTAGTGGTAAGAGGAGTAGTAATAGTAGTATTGGGGTGGCAGCAGTGGTAAGAGGGGTAGTATTAGTAGTATTGGGGTGGCAGTAGTGGTAAGAGGAGTAGTAATAGTAGTATTGGGGTGGCAGCAGTGGTAAGAGGGGTAGTATTAGTAGTATTGGGGTGGCAGTAGTGGTAAGAGGGGTAGTATTAGTAGTATTGGGGTGGCAGCAGTGGTAAGAGGGGTAGTATTAGTAGTATTGGGGTGGCAGCAGTGGTAAAAGGAGTAGTAATAGTAGTACTGGGGGTGGCAGTAGTGGTAAGAGGGGTAGTATTGGGGTGGCAGCAGTGGTAAGAGGGGTAGTATCAGTAGTACTGGGGTGGCAGTAGTGGTAAGAGGAGTAGTATTAGTAGTATTGGGGTGGCAGTAGTGGTAAGAGGGGTAGTATTAGTAGTATTGGGGTGGCAGCAGTGGTAAAAAGAGTAGTAATAGTAGTATTGGGGGTGGCAGTAGTGGTAAGAGGGTAGTATTAGTAGTATTGGGGTGGCAGTAGTGGTAAGAGGGGTAGTATTAGTAGTATTGGGGTGGCAGTAGTGGTAAGAGGGGTAGTATTAGTAGTATTGGGGTGGCAGCAGTGGTAAAAGGAGTAGTATTAGTAGTATTGGGGTGGCAGTAGTGGTAAGAGGGGTAGTATTGGGGTGGCAGCAGTGGTAAGAGGGGTAGTATTAGTAGTATTGGGGTGGCAATAGTGGTAAGAGGGGTAGTATCAGTAGTATTGGGGTGGCAGCAGTGGTAAGAGGGGTAGTGTCAGTAGTACTGGGGTGGCAGTAGTGGTAAGAGGAGTAGTATTAGTAGTATTGGGGTGGCAGTAGTGGTAAGAGGGGTAGTATTAGTAGTATTGGGGTGGCAGTAGTGGTAAGAGGGGTAGTAATAGTAGTATTGGGAGTGGCAGTAGTGGTAACAGGAGTAGTATTAGTAGTATTGGGGTGGCAGTAGTGGAAAGAGGAGTAGTATTAGTAGTATTGGGGTGGCAGTAGTGGTAAGAGGGGTAGTATTAGTAGTATTGGGGTGGCAGCAGTGGTAAGAGGGATAGTATTAGTAGTATTGGGGGTGGCAGTAGTGGTAAGAGGGGTAGTATTAGTAGTATTGGGGTGGCAGTAGTGGTAAAAGGAGTAGTAATAGTAGTATTGGGGTGGCAGTAGTGGTAACAGGAGTAGTATTAGTAGTATTGGGGTGGCAGTAGTGGTAACAGGAGTAGTATTAGTAGTATTGGGGTGGCAGCAGTGGTAAGAGGGGTAGTATCAGTAGTATTGGGGTGGCAGTAGTGGTAAGAGGAGTAGTATTAGTAGTATTGGGGGTGGCAGTAGTGGTAAGAGGGGTAGTATCAGTAGTATTGGGGTGGCAGTAGTGGTAACAGGAGTAGTATTAGTAGTATTGGGGTGGCAGTAGTGGTAAGAAGGGTAGTATTAGTAGTATTGGGGTGGCAGCAGTGGTAAGAGGGGTAGTATCAGTAGTATTGGGGTGGCAGTAGTGGTAACAGGAGTAGTATTAGTAGTATTGAGGTGGCAGTAGTGGTAAGAGGAGTAGTATTAGTAGTATTGGGGTGGCAGCAGTGGTAAGAGGAGTAGTATTAGTAGTATTGGGGGTGGCAGTAGTGGTAAGAGGAGTAGTATTAGTAGTATTGGGGGTAGTTCAGAACGGAGCTTCTACATCATAAATCACAGGATTTGAATGAAGTGAAAGCAGAAAGCAGCTGACAGCAGGTTCTGGAGGTTCCTGTGTTCCAGTAGAGCTGAACTGGTTGGCACTGAGTTAGAAGGTTAGCGTAGTTCCTTCATTAGCTGGAGGTTTGTAACATGGATCATTACACGATAAGAGAAATAAAAGCCTCCTGCAAGTTTCCCATCACTGCTTCACCGAGAGACCCCCAACATTCCCGAGAAAAAAAAAACATCTGACCGGAAATTCCCATTTCCATCAAACTGAACGCGCTCATTGACCCACAATTCCCTTTTTCTTTCCTTCTTGCTTTCTTTGTGTTTATTTTGGACTTTCACCTGCCTGAAGCCATGAAACTCCTTCACATCCACTTCATAATCATTCAATCAGTCAATTATTTCCCCGATATTCATGTTATTCTGCTCATCAATCCAAATCCAAAGAGTTTATTATAAAAGGTCACATTTTCCGACTTCGTGCTTCTGAGAGATTCTGATGAAAACATTTGGGGAAAAAAAGGAAAGAACAGATTTATTTATTTTTTCTTTTTCAGATTGAGATTTTACTGTAAGTTTGTAATTCGGAGTCAAAGCGCATCAGACGCCGCGCGACTCAAACAGCGCAAATAAACACAAACAAACAAACAAACAAACAAACAAACACAAAGCGGGTTTCAGTTTTAAATAAATATCAGCTGGATTTATACAAATAAATAAATAAATAAATAAACGTGTGTTTTTGATTTTGGAGTTGAAAGAAAGCGGCGTGTTTGAAGTGTTTGAAGTCTGAGCTCGGAAACATCTTGTTACTTTGTAACAGAGGAAATGTTGCACTTGCCTGCTGGAGTCTTCTGTGTTTCAGCTCCGAAATGGAAAGAAAACAACTAAACTGACAGCAGGAGAAAAAAAACTGATCCAGTTTCACACAAGCTCCAGTTATTCCATAATTCCCAGTGCAGAACTTCAGCTCAGGATGGAGGAGTACAGATCCCTGGGGAAAGTTCAGCGAGGCGGATGTTCCTCCTGCGTCGTCCTACCTGTAATGTTCATCTCACACTTCCTTCCTTTCCTTTCCCTCATTTCTTCCTCTCCTGTTTTTGGAACAGTGCCTCCTTCCAAATGTATTCCTACCCCCCTACATAGGTGCACTACAAAGTTCTACACACCCGAAGCCCCTGCGCCCTACCAAGTGCACTAGATCTTTATTTGCACTAAAGCCCTGGTCCGTCTGTTTTGCAGCCAAACTTCGTTTATAATGAAAACAATAATCTGAAACAAACATTTGATCAGTTCACTGAGGTGGTGGTGTGTCACGTGATGTTCCCTTCATAAAAAAGGGGGTAAAAGACCTGCTTTATTTCTCTACTTGTTTTTTTTTTTTTTTTTTTTAGGTGTCGCACTGAAACCCGCAGTGGAAAGCCGGAAGTAGGAACAGGATCTGGGTTCAATCCAAAATAACAAGACAGCAGCTTTGTTCCAGAGATGTAGTGCACTTTATAGCAGGATGAAGTAGTAGTAGTGCCCTTGATAGTGTATATGTGTAGGGACTAAGTGAATATTTGGGATTGAGCAGTGAATTGGTCGCGTTTACCTGCGACACGGTTGAAAATTTACCTGAGAGAATTTACCGCAACCTGGTGGTCGAAGTGTGGTATTACACCCAACACTGATTTTTTTTTTTTTTTTATACAGTATTTATTATTCTTCATCCTCCTAGCAGTTGTAGTATCTTCACATAAACTGAGTTGATTAACTAAATGATAATAGGAACTTTCTACATTTTATCTTTGGATATTTAAGTAGATTCGAAAGCAAATACTTTTACTCAAGTGATAGTTTAAAGGGACACTTGTGTCCAGTGAGCGTCTCTACTTTAACTCGACTACATGCTTTGTGTCCTTCATCCACCACTGATTAATTCTCAGTCTCATGACTTTCTCTCCTACCAATAATATTACTCTCTTCATCACATTTACTACTACTGATATTCATCCAAATATTACTGGGAGCTAGTGGGCTAATATCAACCAAACCACCAACCACTGGCTAATGTTAGCGAAGTCAGCTAGCATGAGAGAATTTATCTCGTTTTTAGTTAAATCTAACTTTGGAGAAAAAAGGGTTGTGTTTCTTTTAAAATGATAAATACAGAAACGTCTCAAGAAAGAAATCACAAACGGAAGTTCTCTTTCCAAAACTGGTTTATTTATTATACAAATGTCACCAAAAAAATCATCATCATTCCACAGTTATACATAATACACACAATTTTACAAAAACACACACGTTTATCAAAAACATCCTACAGGGACACACGATGCCGTGCATCAATACACGAAAGGATAAAAAAAAGAATAATTAGAGCACTTCATTAAAGTGCTGCAGCGGTACAGGGTTAGTGCTGAGGGTACGGGTTAGCGGAGGGTACAGGGTTAGCGCTGAGGGTACAGGGTTAGCGCTGAGGGTACAGGGTTAGCGGTGAGGGTACAGGGTTAGCGGAAAGGTACGGAGTTAGCGGAGAGGGTACAAGGTTAGCGCTGAGGGTACGGGTTTAGCGCTGAGGGTACGGGGTTATCGGAGAGTACGGGGTTAGCGGAGAGGGTACAGGGTTAGCGCTGAGGGTACGGGGTTAGCGGAGGGTACGGGGTTAGCGCTGAGGGTACGGGTTTAGCGCTGAGGGTACGGGGTTAGCGGAGGGTACGGGTTTAGCGCTGAGGGGACGGGGTTAGCGCTGAGGGTACGGGGTTAGCGGAGAGGGTACGGGGTTAGCGCTGAGGGTACAGGGTTAGCAGAGAGGGTACAGGGTTAGCGCTGAGGGTACAGGGTTAGCGCTGAGGGTACGGATCTATTTATGGGTTATTCTGTGTAAAACTTTACAGTGTGTGTGAGATTTAGGATCAAATAAATCCAGACCATGTGTGAAAATAGAAAATAATCAGGACAAAAAAGTACCAAAAATGTTTATAAAAAGATTTAGAAAAAGATGCACGATCCACATGCTCACAATAACATCATCATCATCATCATCATCCTCAGTGCAATTAATCATCATCGTAATAATAATAATAATAATAATAATAAGAGGACAGGAATGTGGACGGTGAGGAGGAAAAGTCGAGATCAAGCCGAAGCCTTCGTTTCCCACTCCTGCAAAACCAAGAGAACAGAACAATCAAAAACTATGATGATGTTGGTGATGATGATGATGTTGGTGGTGATGATAAAATGAAATCTATTAAACAGAAACAGTTTGTGAGCGAACCTTTCTCCTGTGAAACACTTGTCCATGTTCGATGAGCAGAGTGGAGGGAGAACGTCTCAGAGAGAGTTTAGCAGAAGCTGTTCTACGCAGTAGAGGAGTCAGAAACCCTCCCTTAGGACAGAGAGAGAGAGAGAGAGAGAAAGAGAGAGAGAGAGAGAGAGAGAGAGAGAGAGAGAGAGATGAAGGGAAAGAGACCAGGAGAGAGAGGAATGATGGCACAACATAACATCATTATTTTATTTTTTATAAAAAAGCTTTAAATAAATTAGTGCAGATAAATCGATAAAGTTATTAATTTCAATAGATTGATAGATAAATAAATAAATAAATAAATAAATAATACATCTGGTTGATGAACTGAAAAAAGTTTATATATAAAATCATGTATTATTGAAATGTATTGTGGTATTATATATCGTGAGATTTCAGTCACATCGCACAGCTCTAACTGCCTCTATAGCGCCCCCTGAGACCAAAAACACTCTTATCTACGAGGAAATGACCTTCATTCCTGCTGCCAATGAGTACACAAAAACACACTCTATATCACATTTAACACACACACACACACACACACACACACACACACACACACACACACACACACACTCACGTGGACCTCTTTTCTTTTTCACGGAACATATTTGAACAATAACACAGTTATTACGTCATATTTACACGTTTTCTTTTCATTCTTATGAGATTTAATAATGACGTAACTTCGCCCCACACACACTCATATAACTGATTTATACTCAGTTAAACGGATGGTTGTGTGTATAAACACACACTTCACACACACACACACACACACACACACACACACATACACGCACACGGTGCGGTTTTACAGCAACTGACGAAATAAAAACTTATAAAACATTCTGGTGTTTTAGGGCTGCAGTGTCGCACTGTGACCGCTAGATGTCACTGTATTACAACATATAAATTGTCACGCGTGTTTGTGTGTAATAGTGTAACTGAGTGTTATGACGTCAGTAAACGTTGTGTTGTTATACAGCTTTATCTCTAGGACTGGAGACTCCTTCCTTCCATAAAACCTCTCCACATGGACGATCATCTTGTTAGTGTGTAAATGTGTGTTATTAATGTTGTAATGAGATGGAAGTGAGATGTTACCGGTGTTCGGTCTGAGAAGGGCAGCAGCGACTGTCTGAAGGATGAGCGTTTGGACGGCTTTGCCCCCACGGTGACGAGGTTGATCTCAGACCCTGCTCTCACCGGCAACCGTTTTCCAGCGAGCTGCAGCTTCTGCACACTGCGCTCCACCTCACACACTTTCTTATCTAAAACACACACACACACACACACACACACACAATAAAACATCAACACCATCGTCCTGCTACAATTCCACCTTCCAATGTTGGGGGGCGGGGCTTTGGTTAGTGGGGGCGGGGCTTTGGTTAGAAGTGGTCAAAACAAACTATAGTTCAGAAACAGGAGTTTCTTTCTCTTTGTGTGTGTGTGTGTGTGTGTGTGTGTGTGTGTGTGTGTGTGTGTGTGTGTGTGTGTGTGTGTGTGTGTGTGTGTGAATGTGTGTGTGTGTGTGTGGTAATGCAGTACACAGATTCCTTCTAGTTTTATGAATATTCTCAGACTCTATCAGTTTCTTCTCACAGAGAGACTGGAAATTTAGGGTAGGAATAATGAATAAAAATGTGTGTGTGTGTGTGTGTGTGTGTGTGTGTGTGTGTGTGTGTGTGTGTGTGTGTGTGTGTGTTTGAGAGAGAGAGCATATGTGCAGCAAATCACATCTATCCACTCTGACCGAAACCACAAAAAGTTAATGGGTAGTTTCATGTCTGGGAGTGTGCAGGAGAAACCAAACGCTCGAGTGTGTGCATGTGTGTGTGTGTGTGTGTGTGCATGTGCGTGTGTGTGTGCGTGTGCGTGTGCGCGTGTGTGTGTGTGTGCATTCATACTTTCTTGACCAATTAGAGAAGACAGTAATTCAAATGCCACATGATTAAAGGAATTTCACTCAGTATTACTTCATACTGTACATTACTACAAACACACACACACACACACACACACACACACACACACACACACACACACACACACACACACACACACACACTACAGTTACTAGTATACTATGATTTTGTTGCTTACAATTAAATCCTATTCTTTTATACAACTAGTCAAATTACATTCTACACCAGGCTGCAACATCTAATCATCAAAATAGATAATAATCAATAATTAAATTATTTATGAACGAATGCTGTTATTGATTAATTAATAATGCTGTTATCGGCTGCTGAAGTTGAGTGTTAGCGTGACAGTAACATACGCTTGCAAAATGACGCAAAGTACAAGTCAAGCGGCAGCAGGAAAACGTGTGCGTCCCAAATCATTCAAGGCATTTTATAATAAACACAACAAAGAAGACTTCAACCGTAAGTTATGCAACGCAGCATAGACGTGTGGCATGAAGGCACCACGGTGACGCACGAGCGCATGAAAGAAAACACACATTATTATCATTACTACAATCATTTGTGCAGGAAAAGAGACAAACGTCAATAACGTGCACTAAATCGATAAATAACATTTTTTTAGGAATATAAATTCTCTCCAGTTTGAAAGCAGGACTCACTGTTGCTCCTGAAGATGTCGCAGTTGCTGTAGTCAACAGAATCGGACCCTCCTTTTACACCAGAGTGGGATTTCTGAAACTGAAAAAGTAAAGGTAACGTGTGTGTGTGTGTGTGTGTGTGTGTGTGTGTGTGTGTGTGTGTGTGTGTGTGTAGAAATATATATGTCTTGATGTTTTAAAATGTTTTGATATGGAAATGGTGTGATATGATACCGAATAGCACTAAACTGGAGGCTACGTGTTAGCGATGTAGCTCCAGTGCAAAACTCAAGTAGCAAACTTCACATAACAGACCTGTGTAAACACAAGGACTTCTAGGTGGCAGATATTTACCCCAACCACACATTTTCCCCCCCGAGAACCCCCTCACTCTGGATCGTACCATTGTAGCACAAAAACAACTAGTTACAACTGCACACAGTATTCCCAATAGCTACAATTATATATTATATATCATTCCCATTCAAACCCCCTACTCTGGACCGTACCATGTGCTCCAGGTCAGACGTGTTGCAGTAGATTGGAGATTCTCGGACTGAACTACTGAGCTGCTGAAAGGGGTCGTCCATGTACATGTTGGCATTGGGGAGCGTCCGCGTCTTCAGGCCACTGAAGGAAACATGGAGATGGATTCAGAAAAAAAAAACATTTAGGAAAGTGTGTGTGTGTGTGTGTGTGTGTGTGTGTGTGTGTGTGTGTGTGTGTATATATACCTAAGCGACTCGTGACTGTTGTTCTTATTAGAAGATAGAACATCAGTAGAGCTCCCATCCAGCAGGAGCTGGACCCACTGCTCTTTATCATTCAAACAGCTCGCCTAAACACACACACACACACACACACACACACTGAATTATACACAGATTTTTACACACTCCACAACATAAAATAAGTGTGTGTGTGTGTGTGTGTGTGTGTGTGTGTGTGTGTGTGTGTGTGTGTGTGTGTGTGTACCTCTAGGACAGCTACCGGGTCTCCATGCTGTAGGATAGTGATGCGGTGTGTGTGTGTGTGAGTGGTATCGGGTCGAATCTCGCTGCCCCTGAGCTGCACCGTGTACTGAGGCGTCACTTCACAGCTTTCGTCACTGAACAGGTTCAGAACTCCAGCCTCCACACGACACCACAGAGTCTGCCACTGATAATTCATCAATACGTTCAGGTACCCTGCCACACACACACACACACACACACACACACACACAATGATCACACAGCTGTCTTTATAATAAACAGTAATAATAATCTATAAAGAGTTTATAAAGGTGTGATATAAAATACCTCTGTCCTTATAGTTTTTCATCTCTGTGCTGCTGAGAGCAGAAGATGGAGCAGAGATGATCTCCTCATCCGAGTCGGTGTGGAGGACTGAGCTCGACTACAGACACACAGCAACAGGGGGCGTAAAAATATCATGAATTACTGTAATTATTATTATTATTATTATTATTATTATTATTATTATTATTATTATTATTATTACCCTGCAAGAATCCAGTCTTTCACTCTTCAGGATGGAGGAAGAACCCATGGACTCCGGGTCGCTGTATGAAGAGCCGCTAAGCTCCTCAATGACCTGAGGACGAAACAATCATGAGACATAGTTTAAATAATGATAATATAAGTACAATCCATTATATGAGACTTTGGAGACAACATGTGAGAAACAAGACACATGAGCAGGTGAGTAGCTGTAATGAAGGAAGAACCAGACCTTCCTCCATTCCTCTGCCTGGCTGCAGCTCTCGAAGCCCAGAATGAGCGTGTCGGATCTGCTCACCACCTTGAGCTTGTACTGCATCTTCTTATTGCGTTTGGACTTGTACACAACCTGGCAACCCATCAGCTCCATCTCCAGCTGAGGTTGGAGATCTTTAGCGCACTTAAAACACTTCAAAAGAAAAAACACATTCAGTTTTTATTCAGGAATCTCGCAACTCAAACCAATATCTCTACTAGATGTTTCTAATGAGGTGTTCTTGCAGAGCTTCCACCTTACCAGCAGCGAGTTGTGTTTAATAATGCAGAGCTGACGCGTCCAATGGTTGAGCCACTTCTTCCTCCACAGGTACTCGCAGAGCCGCGACTCGGGGACGGGACGCAGACAGGGCTGAGACGAGCCACAATGAATGTAGTGAGCTCTGTCCACAGGGACATCCTCATCTTCCTCACCATACGACTCATAATGACTGCTCTCTGAGTCCAGTTTTTCTGAGGAGATGGAATCAAGAAATCAAACTAACTGGTACTCAACGAGATGAGACGTGTAAACTGGTCAGTACTGAAAGAGATGAGACGTGTAAACTAGACAGTACTGAAAGAGATGAGACGTGTAAACTAGACAGTGCTGAAAGAGATGAGACGTGTAAACTAGTCAATACTGAAAGAGATGAGACGTGTAAAATAGCCAGAGCTGAAAGAGATGAGACGTGTAAACTAGTCAATACTAAAAGAGATGAGACGTGTAAACTGGTCAGTAGTGAAAGAGATGAGACGTGTAAACTAGTCAGTAGTGAAAGAGATGAGACGTGTAAACTAGTCAGTACTGAAAGAGATGAGACGTGTAAACTAGTCAGTACTTAATTCATCATGTTAATGGGATAAAATACTGATCTGCTGCTATGTACTGAATGCTCTGTATGTAAATTAAGGTTAGGAAGATCTGTGCTGTTTGTATTGATCTGTGTAATAACCTGTAGACTGAGTGGCAGGAATAAAAGGCTCCGCCTCCTCATAACAGTCCTCATCTTCCTCCAACCCGTAAGGAGGTCGTGGAGGAACCTCGGGACCCACAGACTGAGGAAACACACAAGAATTTATACCATTACATACGTTAATGAAACCATCATTCTGTCATCCACGCTGACCACCCACACACTCATCCATGATGAAGATACACCATAAACATCCATTAACATAAACATACAGAAAAACAAGCTGGTATTTCAAACATTCTTTTGAACTTCCAGGCAGCTCAATTGTCCAAGGCGATGCCCTATCTACAGAAGATCAGGAGTTCAAACAGTAATTGGTGCAGCTCTCTGGGGAAAGAATGAAAGAGAGATGGAGAGAGAGAGAGCGAGAGAGAGAGAGAGAGAGAGAGAGAGAGAGAGAGAGAGAGAGAGAGAGAGCTTTCCAGAATATCACAAACCATTCATACCATCTCTTAACTCGTACACAGAACATGTTGGATGACGAACATCTTCCTCCCAAACTGTTATCTAGTAAAAAGCAATTAAGTGGGAGTTGAAAACTACAACATCCTTCTGACCAAACATGAAGGTTCAGCTGTTCAAGGTCATTGTGTCCTCAAAAACCCAGTGACCTTTTGGAGGCCACTGTTCTAGATACAATTTCTACCTCAAGGTCTGCTCTACACATAATTCAATCATAATAAAATCTCCATGATAACACTGGTGGTCACTCAAGCCCATGGCGTTTTCTGCTACAGATCGACCCCATTAAAGAAAGGAAAAATGATATGGCCCTCACAGAAAAAAGTTTGGGACCCCTGATCTACAGGAACCCAAACCTTCTCAGTGTCTGAGCGTGTGTAGACGCCTGTGCTGGCTGAGTTTCCTCACTCACATCCACTCTCTTCACACGTGTGATGTAATCAGGACACTGTGCCAACGACACGAGTGAGGGAATTTAACAGTAATAAAACGGTGACAGATAAAGAAACTCTAAACATCCAAATGTGAAATCTGAACTTGTGTAAAGTCCGACACGTATTTGAGAATACTGAGAAACGCTACGTCACGTGTTTATCTCCTTGTCTCCTCGATTTCTCCAGTGTAAGAACTGGGAGGTTTTTTTGCTTTTGGTGTTATGTATTTATTCCTTCCCTTTTGATCTTCTACATGTTTTTCATTCTTGGCATTTAGGGAGGAGAACTTTATGTGCAGTTCGTTCCTCAGATACATATCTGCAGCAGAGATCAAAAGAGCCATGTCTCATTCGTGTTCTGTCTGCAAGGATGGAGAGATGCTGGAGGATGGAAGGAGATGAGAAAAACGTTCTGTCTGCTCGCTTCGAGCTTTGCACTGACCTCATCTACTCTCAGGAGGTCCGACTCAAGCCATCTGACTTCCTTCCCCCTCCCACCCCCATGAGTGGGAGTTCTATCACTCCATCACATTATCACTCCATCACAAGTGCCTCTCTACCCTCCATCACGTAGACAGACATAATTGACCATGCAAAAACGTCCACTTCCTCTCCTTTTCACCAATAGGATTACGATTCTCAGCCTTTAAGATGGACGTCGTAGATAAACACAGCACTTCCTCTCTGAGATAAAGTTCCTCCTCTTCACATCCTGCACTTTTTTAAAACTTTCTTGAAGCCGTGGAAGAAATTTACAGCCAAGAACTTTATTCTCAGAGCACACATACAAGAACATACACACACTCTACCAAACGTGGGCATGTCCTTCATGGCGCCATCACAAGTGACTTCATCACCAGTGTATTTACAAAAAAGATTCCTTTCCTACCGTTCACTTCCATGATGTTCACAACATTTGTGAGGTTCTTCTGCAATTTTGCACCTTCTGACTCTATTTGTGGCTCAAAACATTCAGTTAGTGGCTAATGTTTAGTGTAAATACGAGGTAATCTGAGGTAAATGTTGATCTTTCGGTCAATTTGATCTTGTTTTCATTGTTGCTACATTTTTTAATTGTCCGTAAATGCGATCTAACAATGTTAAACTACAGCCAATCGTCAGTTGCTAGCATACATAAGTTCTGTATCTGTATTTCTACACTTCGGTAGATCTGATGAATCTCCTCGAATAAATGGTGAAGTCTTCTAGAACTTTCCAGGTGGTGGTTTTAGCATCATCTCAATAGCAAATTGGATTTTCCCAATCCATTATGACTCAAACAGTGTGTTTACTGATGACTCATTCCACAAACGATTCCTTAAATCAACCGATCCTATCATATCAAGTGTGTGGTTTTCCCCACACGCAATAAAGCCGACGTGTCTGTTTCTATCTCCTGCTATCTCGGTTTTTGATAGGATTGTATCTGTCTTTCCTGAGAGCTGTTTTTGGTGACAACATTCACAGGATACCTGTATCTGTTCTTGAACAGGTTCCTTTTAGTTTTGCTGCCTAAATATTCAGTATAAGCTGATATCAAAATGTTTTAAAACTAGTTTTGTAACATGCCAACAGATGGCAGCACGAGGCTGCACGCACAGTCACAGGGAACACCGTCCTTCATAAGCATGAGCACCCGCTAGCACCGAGCACATGAGCTTCAACAACATGATCTCACTTCCACAACCACACTTCTCACCAGATTTGGCTCCTGCGGCCCTCTTCCCAAAGATAAAGATCTTGCTTGGTGTTTTGACACCATTGCAGAGATCTGGTGCGTATCGCAGAAGAACGTTTCAGAAGAACACTGGGGACACTGTATTGCTGTGCAAGAGGACTATTTTAAAGATGATCATGTGAAAATGTAGATGAATAAAGAACTTAAACAGAGCGAGTCTCCAAACCTTTTGAATCTATAATTTCCCATCATTCTACACAATCTGAATATCTGGTGTTGATGTACTTCATCAAAGATGAAGCAGGAAAAAGATCTAATGGGTTCTTGCTTACGTTTTTACCTCTATTTATGGGACCATGTGTGAAAGTTTTTAAGGTCTGGTTTTTGATCAGTTTAATCAGATTTTTGCGTTCACACAATCATGGAAAAATTCACATCTATCACATTATAGGAGAAAATCAGACTTGGATCAAACTCTGCTAATTTGAGCTGTAAGTCTGATTCCTCTCAAGTTATTTCAGACTCTCGCCTCTGGTGGGTCCGTCAAGGATCTAACGCTAGATCTGAATTTCGTGAACGTTTTCACTCGTTTAGATATTATCTGCAGGATAGAAAAACAGCTAGCCAAGATAAACTTTTCATGTGAAGATGTCATGTGGTGTTAATTAGTTAGTTAGTTAGTTAGTTAGTATCTAACTTCTGGTGATCAACAAAATTAAATAATGTTTTCTTTCAAGTGGTGCGGAAATTGTTAGTTAGCTGCTGGCGACCATGACATTAATTCCAGTTGAATTGTAGCTTCAGGGCAGAACTACTGAAATGAACGCCTATGTGAGGTAAGTATAAGAAAAGTCTCAAAAATACCTCAAAGAATTTTAAAGAATCCCATTGACACACACTTTCTCACACACACACACACACACACACACACACACACACACACACACACACACACACACACACACACTCTCTCTAACTCTTATTTATCTGCGGTAGGCCACTTGAAAGATCTTGGTTACTGGGCAGGGTTTGACCTCTGACCTCCTGCCCGAGCCTTGGGTGAGACGAGCTAGTGCATCCACACTGAGGCCTCACTGCAGATGGGAAACTCTAAAATGCCTGACCACAACACAATGCCGGTCCAAGCCGCCGCCTTCTAACCTCGGATTGGCCAACCACAACACAGCATCAGTACAAGCCGTATACAGTAAAACCCACAACACACACATACACACACACACACACACACACACACACACACACACACACATGCAAATTCAGGTCTGTCATTACTGCTACAGAACCAGTGTGTCCTAAAATACACACACATGCACATGAACGTCCCCAAAAATACACACAGGTTCCTGTCTCAAACGCCACAATCCTTCTCAAGATGGTGTTCTTGCTAGAAAGAAGAACGTAAGATCGAATCTAAAGACTTAACGGCTACGTCCCAAATTTTAACATTCACAAATAGTTTTTACTAAACCACTACGCAAATAAAATCTGTTCAAACAAAAGCTCCGGTCTTACCTCATACGTTACCAGGGAAACCGTCTGAGTTACCCATAATGCACCAGGATTAAACTGAAGCTGCTAATTTAATACAAAACGCAAATGAACCGGTTAGCTAGCAAGCTAGTCATACCGCGCTCCTATCTACATTATTGCTAGTCGCTTTAATGCTTTTCCTGCATCATAAATAATACAGGTAACACTAATAGGACAAAACTTAAATAAAAAAATGTTATTATTGGAACGATAGATAAAGTTGGTGTATTTAGACATGTTAAGGATCTGATTATTGATCATGTAACATTTTATTTCTGATCAAAGAAACAAAATCAATTAAAAAAAGATTTGATCATTTTGATGAATGAGGTTTAAAGAACCGAGTCACTAAAATGATCCAATCTTTCCATCACTATCAGTAACAGACCACACCCACTTCGTTCAAAGGCCATGCCCCCTTCACTGAACCTGAGGCCAAAGGAAATATGGTTCAGAAGGTTCTTTTCCTCTCCTGCGTACCGTGCTCTTTTGTTGCTCCTCACTGGATCCGAGCGAGGAGAAAGTCTGGAATGTTCCGTGATAAAGGTGCTCATTGTCGAGCAGAATCTCGACAGTGACACAATAACGCAACGATCCAGCCAAATTCCACAAGAACACATTTTTGACATTTCTGACCGACTGGAAGTCGCCCTTGATCACCTACGAGGTGAGGTGAAGGACGGGTGAGGTGGAGGACAAAGAGGCTGACGGGTGAAATGTTCTGCTCTGAGACCAGCGCTGGAACAGAGCCTCTAAAAATCCTCCTATGACACATTTTCCCTTCCCCTGGAATCTAAACCGCAGTATTATTGTGGTTTTATAGCATTAGCATGCTAGTGCGGTGTGCTCCAGGCTAATCATAATATACACGTTAAGGTGTTCATTGTTCACGGGACTGAATACGATTTTGGATGCCAACAAGTCAAATTTATTTCTAAGTTTATTCACCTACAGCAAAAGATTTTCTCTAAATATCACCTACACCCCCTCGCTCATCTTCAAAAAGTAGCTAGGTGACTAGCGTTAGCTATACGCGTTACCAATAACTAGCATGTTCTCTAGTGGTGCTGCTACCAGA
Source organism: Silurus asotus (assembly GCA_024362625.1). Classification (NCBI taxonomy): domain Eukaryota; kingdom Metazoa; phylum Chordata; class Actinopteri; order Siluriformes; family Siluridae; genus Silurus; species Silurus asotus. The sequence goes on along the minus strand of MU551593.1, from coordinate 202,574 downwards.
ACATTAGCTAGCTCCATACGCTAGGCCTGGTGCGATCATTAAACCTTCAGCTCGCTATTAAATGCAACGTGTCGTTAATGTAAATATTCTGCTGGAGATTCTGCTTTTGGAGTGTAGATAAAGTTTGTGTTTATGTGACGTGACGTGACGTGACGTGGAGTGACGTGATGTGATGTGACGTGACGTGGAGTGACGTGATGTGGAGTGACGTGGAGTGACGTGGAGTGATATGATGTGACGTTACTCACCGTGCGACGAGGCCACGTAAAGCCGGGATTTTCACCCAAACCCGGATCACTGCCTGAGTTTGGTCTGAGGTCGTTAACAGGACCTCCAGTGGGACAATTCATGATCATGTACTCTGCGTCCTCCACTCATGACGTGGAGTGACGTGATGTGGAGTGACGTGGAGTGACGTGGAGTGATATGATGTGACGTTACTCACCGTGCGACGAGGCCACGTAAAGCCGGGATTTTCACCCAAACCCGGATCACTGCCTGAGTTTGGTCTGAGGTCGTTAACAGGACCTCCAGAGGGACAATTCATGATCATGTACTCTGCATCCTCCACTGCTGACACACACACACACACACACACACACACACACACACACACACACACACACACACACTCCTTTAATTAGGATAATGACATTCCTAAGTCGGTGAGATAAACACTTCTCCTCTTTCTCTCCATATTCTCATATTTTCTCATCTCCTCTTTCCTCTCTTTTTTTTCTGTCTTCTTCTGTCTTCTCTATTATCCTTTCTTCTCTCTTATCATTTATTCTTTCCTCGTTATTCTTTTCTTCTCTTTTCCTTCCATACCTTCATATCTTCTACCTTCTCTTCTCTTTTCTCACATTTTTGTCACTCTCTTCTCTTTTCTTGTCTATTATCCTCCTTTCTCTGCTCTTCCCTCCTATCATTACTTGTTTTCTCGTCTTTCTCCCTTTTCTCCTCTATTCTCTTCTCTTCTCTTCTCTCCTATCTGCCCTCTCCTTTGCTCTCCACTTCTGTTGTTTCTCTTTTCCCTTCTCCTCTTTTCTCTTCTCATATATTCTCATTTTTTTCTCCACTCCTCTCCCCTCTTCTCCTCTCCTCTCACAGAGTGACGTCTTGCTAAGCTCCATGTTCTATGGCTTTTCTTTGGCACTGCAGTGGATATGACATGCCTCAGGAATGACTGAACGTCTTCTGCAATGCAGTACAGAGTTTTTTTCCTTCTTCTGGTTTCAGGAAACGAGCTCTGACTCACACAGTGCCGCGAGAATTCCTGCTCTCAGACTCGCGGTTTGAGGAGAAGCCAGGAGCGATTGTTAGAAATCACCTACAGGTTTCTCAGGTTAAGATAAAACAACACAAACACACAGATCATTTCCCTGAGAATGAAATGAGATAGAATGAGACGTGAAGTTTGAGGAAGCTACAGACGATCTGAGGTTCTGCAGACAGATGGAATGTGAAGGAGTGTGTGATGAAGCAGCAGGTTTTTTACAGCAGCAGAGGAATTTTTACTGCAGAGACCCTCTTTAGATACTTGGAGTGTTAGACATGACCTCTGTGACCTCTATGTGACCTCTGCCTGACCTCTACATGACACACACTTAACATATGCTTCACACACGTGTTCTTCACCCACGTGTTCTTCACCCACGTGTTCTTCACAGCACTGACTTTATTAAAAGCAACGTTTAGTGGCACAAAGAATTCGTTACAAAATTTATCATTAAAATGAAGCGAAGGAAAAATAAAAGAAATACAATAAAAAACTGAAAGAGGTGAAGATGATGATGATGGTGACGATGATGATGAAGGTGAAGATGATGGTGAAGAAGATATGATGGTAACGATGATGATGATGGTGAAGATGATGGTGAAGAAGAAGATGAGGATGATGATGATGGTGAAGATGGTTATGGTGAAAACACAGTGTTTGAAAAGAGCAAGTGTGTGTTTCATTGTCTCCAAGGCTTTGTTGGAGATTTATATATGAATGTGTCTCTCTTCTCTTCTCTTCTCTTCTCTTCTCTTCTCTTCTCTTCTCTTCTCTTCTCTTCTCTTTTCTTCTCTTTTCTTCTCTTCTCTTTTCTACTCACACATTGATGACTCACCAATAAATAATAATAATGATAATACGAAGAAGAAGAAGAAGGAAAAGAAGAACAGTAACATTAGAAAAGAAGATAAATGTCTGGAACATCTCCCTCTCCCTCATAATCTAAAGATCAAAGACTCTAAATTACTGAATTTTTGTGTTATAATTTTTTCGCTAACAGAACGTTCTGTCGTGTTATGGAACAGCAGCTTTGTGGAAGATCTCATGATGTCTGTTGCTCGACACTTGACTCCTGAAGTCCTTTGTATTTTTGAGTCTTTTCAGGAAACAGGAGACTGAACCCTGGAGATCAGGAACTCCTCTGATGTTTCACTCACTTATTGATTTCTGTTTGCTGTTTTTTTTTCGAAACTCGGGTTGTTTTGCACTTTTCACTTTTCACTCCGTTTACACTCACCTGCCGTGTCTCTGTTCTCCTGCAGTTTGGACAGAAGCTCTGAGATGGACTTCTTCTTTGCCTGAGCAATGTAGCTGAGGTTCTCACCATCCAGAACCAGGAGGAACGCCTGCAGGTCCGGAACCAGCCGAGCCAGAACTGAGGAGCAAAAACGTATCTGGGGTTATGACTGATCGGGACGGGTCTTCTGCAGAGCCGCACTCATTTATTACTGCAGAAATAAACCGCAAAAAAAAAAAACATTTACACAAAACGAGAAATCTAATAAATCAGTTGTGTGATGAAGATGAGGATGAAGATGATGAAGAAGAAGATGAGGATTATATCACGATAAATCCTCACAATACAGTTTTATCGCCGAAATCACAGACAACTCGTCTGGACTCAGACTCAGGAGGTTACTGGAGGTCGAATTCACTCCGTTTTTTTCTGTCGTTCGAAAAAAGAGGAGATTTCTCTCATTTGTTCTTATTTTAGAGACACAGAGACGCTTCTGTTTACACTCCGTCCAAAAGAAACGACACGTTCAGTTACTGTCTGTAACACACACACACACACACACACACACACACACACACACACACACACACACAATACACACACACAGTGGGATAAAAGGGTTTCACAGTAAAGGAGAATTAGTAAAATTGTTGTGGTATTTCTCCTCCTCCATCACATATTCTCTCCCCCTCTCACTCTCTCTCTCTTTGTCTGTCTCTGTCTCCCTCTATCTCTGTTTTTCTCTTTTTCTCTCCCCCTCACTTTATTCCTTTGTAATCACAATATCTGATTAACAATAAATCAAAACTAGAGACAGGAAAGAGACAAAGAGAGAACAGAGTGAGACAGAGAGAGAACGGAGTGAAACAAAGGGAGAGAGAGAGAACAGAGTGAGATAGAGAGAGAGAATTGAGTGAGATAGAGAGAGAGAACGGTGTGAAACAAAAAGAGAATGGAGTGAGACAGAGCGAGAACAGAGTGAGACAGAGAGAGAAAGGAGTGAGATAGAGAGAGAGAACAGAGTGAAACAGAAAGAGAATGGAGTGAGACAGAGCGAAAACAGAGTGAGACAGAGAGAGAAAGGAGTGAGACAGAGAGAGAGATGTGGAGAAAGAGAGAGATGAAAAGAGAGCGAGAGATTGGATTGGATTGCAGGATCCTGTTCTTATTCCTCGGTTTGTATTTGGAGAGAGGGAGGGGAAACCCGGCCGGTTAAAACGAGGGAAAGCTCTGAACATAGAGGAAGATGAAAGTAAAGAAAAACGAGAGACCCTGGTGTGTCAGTCACGGACATGTGGTTAGAGTGTGTGTTTATTTAGCACGCTAGCCGTTAGTGCCCGAGTGCCAGATCCGTCTGCGCTGAAGGCCTGTTTGCTTTAAACACACGAGAAGAAACCAGGAAAAGGTTTTGTTCAATCACACAGAGTTCATCAATAAACTACACAGAGAACATCTGACCCCATATCTCACACGTTAGACCCACATCTGTACCATATCTGACCCACATCTGTATCATATCTGACCCACATCTGTATCATATCTGACCCACATCTGTACCAAATCTGACCCACATCTGTACCAAATCTGACCCACATCTGTATCATATCTGACCCACATCTGTACCAAATCTGACCCACATCTGTACAATATCTGAAACACATATGTACCAAATCTGGCCCACATCTGTACAATATCTGACCCACATCTGTACCAAATCTGACCCACATCTGTACCAAATCTGACCCACATCTGTACAATATCTGAAACACATCTGTACAATATCTGACCCACATCTGTACCATATCTGGCCCACATCTGTACCATATCTGACCCACATCTGTACCAAATCTGACCCACATCTCTCCCATATCTGACCCACATCTGTACCAAATCTGACCCACATCTGTACCATATCTGACCCACATCTGAACCAAATCTGACCTACATCTCTACCATATCTGACCCACATCAGTACCATGTCTGACCCACATCAGTACCAAATCTGACCCACATAAGTACCATATCTGACCCACATCTGTACCAAATCTGACCCACATCTGTACCATATCTGACCCAAAACTGTACCATATCTGACACCATGTCTGATCCACATCTGACCCATATGTCACATGTTTGACCCACATCTGTACCATATCTGACCCACATCTGTACCATATCTGATCCACATTTGTACCATATCTGACCAACATCTGTACCATATCTGACCCACATCTGATCCACATCTGAACCATATCTGACCCACATCTGATCCACATCTGACCCACATCTGATCCACATTTGTACCATATCTGACTCATATCTTACCCACATCTGCGCCACATTTGACCCACAAACTCATTCAGTTTTTCTCTCCTCTCATCACCTGCTTCATCTCTTTTCTTCTTCTATCCCCCTCTCCCTTTCTCCTCTCCAATCTTTCTCTCCTATGCTCTACTCCTGTTGAGATCTCTGTAGGGTTTGTGGTGTTTGTTAGAGCAGTAATGTTGAGGGTGTGTCAGAGCTCCTGCCCTCCAGTAACCCTGTGAGAATTCTACTGTTTATTCCAGGAGAGATGCAGAGAAAAGCCCCTAACACACACACACACACACACACACACACACACACACACACACACACACACACACACACACACACACACTGTACAAACTACACAGGGAACTGTGTGTGTATAGAGTGTGTGTGGTGGGGAGGGGTGTGTGTGTGTATAATTTGCAGCAGAGAGGGTTATGGCAGGGGTCCCTAATCACCAGGCCGTGTCCCGGTACCAGCTGTGGATCATTCGGTACCTGACCACACAAAAAATATTTTTTTATTTTACTGACTTTCAGCGTCTGCAGGTGTTTTATTTTAACAAGGACACTTCCAGATGTTCCACTTTCCCGCTTTTGTTTCAGTTGCAGTTTTTTGAAGTAAATGAAGTTCACACTGAGTTGAATTATATGGTAATTATATTTGTAATAATTAAATTTATAGTAGACTATACATTTTCCCCCGAGGCCTTCAGTGATGTTCTACCTGAATCAATCCACCTCTTAATCCCATCATCATGATGTCACGATTGTAGAAACATCAGTATAATAGAGAAGTGCAGCAGATCAGAGCTGCATCACACACATGATCTCATACAGTCAGAATGAACATCATCACTAAAGCAAGAAACCCAATGATCACAATTCAGCACGTCTCCTTTCACTGAAGCCACGACTGCACCTCCACATACATCATCATCTCCAGCAGAAGCACCGATATTCACCTCGTCACATCACCCCGGGGTTTCCTGCGTTTTTGTTTCAGTGCACTATGGTTTTACTGGGGATTTGAAACCAAGGCAAATTGTGTTTTTGTGCAAATTCTGCAGGAAAGAAAATGCAAAAGTCTCTGACCCTAATGGCCTTCCACTGGTAAATCATTTAATATGTATAATAGTAATATAATATTCATGTTATTGTTGATTTTTATGCACAAAACCAAACCCCAAGTTCCATGAAAAAAACAAGTGTAAACAGTCTGTGGTACAAAAAAGTCAGGGCCCTCGGAGTTAAGGGCCTTGTTCAAGGGCCCAACAGGGACAGTGTGGGGGCTGTGGGGCTCCACCCCCTGATCAGTAACCCAGAGTTCAGACACGGACTGACATCACTCCATCCTTCAATCCTTCCCTCTTTTCATCCCTCCTTTTCCAACTACAATCGTTAAAGCTCAAGTACAAACCCCAATTATAGTCATTACAGCAGGTCAGGGGTCAGGGGTCAGGGGTGAAAGACTGCAGCAATATTGTTTGTGGCATCAGTCAGCAGTTTAATGTACTCACGTTACAGAAACCGCAGTGTGTGTGTGTGTGTGTGTGTGTGTGTGTGTGTGTGTGTGTGTGTGTGTGTGTGAGATCTTATTCATGTCGTGTTTTTAAACAATCCACAGTGGCTCCATTCATGCTGAGCTCATTATACAGCAGTTACTCTCTCTCTCTCTCTCTCTCTCTCTCTCTCTCTCTCACACACACTTTCTCTCTCTTTCCCCCTCTCTCTCTCTCTCTCTCTCCCTCCCGTTGTTTCCTCAATCAGAAGCATTGCTCAGATGCCTCACCCTCCCACTCTGTTGGTGAGATGAGAGATGAGTGAAGAATGGAGACAAAAACAAACAGTAAGAGGAATGAATGGAGCAGACACGTGTGTGTGTGTGTGTGTGTGTGTGTTTGTGTGTGTGTGTGTGTGTGTGTGTGTGTGTGTGTGAATCTGGATTGTGATAGGTCAGGAGGTGTTGATGCGAATATTATCTTCTATTCACAAGTTCAAAAGAAACAACAACTAAGGATAAAAAAAAACAAATAAAAAGTACACGTGGGGTTTCTGTGGGTGATAATGACAGTGTGTGGTATCTGTGAATGAAGAGGAAGCGAGAGACGTGTGAGGAGGTGAAACATGCGTGAGGATGTGAGACACTGTGTGGAGGTGAGACGCATGTGAGGAGGTGAGATTTGTGTGAGTAGGAGAGACGGGTGTGAGGAAGTGAGACTGTGAGAAGGTGAGACGTGTGTGAGGAGGTATGCCACTGTGAGAAGGTGAGACATGTGTGAGGAGGTATGACACTGTGAGAAGGTGAGACATGTGTGAGAAGGTGAGAGTGTGAGAAGGTGAGACGTGTGTGAGGAGGTGAGACACTTATGAGGTGAGACATGTGTGAGGAGGTATGACACTGTGAGGAGGTGAGACACTGTGAGGAGGTGAGAGTGTGAGAAGGTGAGACGTGTGTGTGGAGGTGAGACACTTATGAGGTGAGACATGTGTGAGGAGGTGAGATGTGTGTGAGGAGGTGAGACACTTATGAGGTGAGACATGTGTGAGGAGGTATGACACTGTGAGAAGGTGAGACACGTGTGAGGAGGTGAGATGTGTGTGAGAAGGTGAGAGTGTGAGAAGGTGAGACGTGTGTGAGGAGGTGAGACACTGTAAGAAGGTGAGACACGTGTGAGGAGGTGAGACAATGTGAAGAGGTGAGACGCGTGTGAGGAGGTGAGACGTGTACTGTCCCCGGATTAAGAGAGGAGACCTGAGACGCAGCACATGCCGACCCACAATGCACCTGCATTACACAATCCCTCAACCAGACGCAGCGGCTGCTTCAAACAACAGCTGAGAAACACGACACTCGACCTGAGCCCCAGGGAATTCTGGGAAATAAAAACCAGGACGCATGCATCTTATTATTATTAGTAATATTCATTTATTACTATTATTATTATTATTACTATTATTATTACACACACACACACACACACACACACACACATACACACACATTCACATACACGAAAAAACATACACATACACACAATAAAAACACACACACACACACACACACACACACAGTTCTGTGTTTTGTGTGTGTGTGTGTGTGTGTGTATGTTGTGTGTGTGTTTTTATTGTGTGTATGTGTATGTTTTTTCGTGTATGTGAATGTGTGTGTATGTGTGTGTGTGTGTGTGTGTGTGTGTGTGTTTTTGTGGTTATGCATGTGTGTATATCTGTGTGAATATGTGCGTGTGTTTTTTTTTATTTTTGAGTGTGTGCAGATATGTGCATGTGAGTGTGTGCATGTGTGTGTGTGTGTGTGTGTGTGTGTGTGTGTGTGTGTGTGTGAGGGCCTCTTTACAACAGCTGCTTGTTCGCTCTCTCTCTCTTACACACACATGTACACCCACACACACACACACACACACACACACACTGGCCCATTGAATGGTGAAGGCTATCAGCACCCGCTAATACAAATAAACTCCAGACTCTACTGTGACTCCACGATGGTCTCCAGCAGATCTCATACACGTCTCACGTCTGCAACGCATCACGTCACGTAAAGCTCACCTACAAACTAAAACATATCAGACCTTAGGCCACACCCCTGGCTCCGCCCTGATTTAATTTGCTATCGAATTGTAACGTTGTCATATTTCTTAGAGACAATACCACAATTCTGGTCACCATGACGACGGCAGCAGACGGGACGATATGAAATCAGGATCAGGTGACAGTCAGATATTTACACATGGTAATAATCACTGATTAAGATTCTACCATGTTAATATGATGAAATAAAATTCCGCTTGTTCATCGATCAAACTTTTGTCGGCCATATTGTCCCACGCTTTCATGTACGCGTCCTGTCTGGTGAAGGGGATTATGGGATTGTCTCCTAAGTAAAGAAAACATCTGATACTTCTTCACATTTGTCCAAATGAAAGAAGACAGCTGTCTTATGGAGCTTATGGAACCTTCTACACACATGCTGCTACCTAGGGGCCCCACTCCCAAATAAAACGCTGGGGCAGTCGTGTGTCAGAGTCTGTTTTATCGCCAGATTCACGCGTTCTTATACCACAGCAACCGCAGCATCTCCAGACAGAAATCACCACAATTTTTATCCCTTCGTAGTTACCTGTACATTCCAGCAGTGATAAACGCTTTGTCCTGAAGATGGCAGAGAAGTTACAGCCTAACCTCTGACACTGGAGACTCCTTACTTCATGTAAACTCACGCGTCCCTGTGAAGGAGCGGTTACTATGGAAACGTTGACGTGTGTCACGGAAAGAGTACGTGATCATCTCAGGGCTGCTGTTGTAGATAATTAATCAATTCCTTCTGACCAATCAAAACGCAGCATCCAATAAAGATCAATGCAAAACCCAGCGATACAATGTTACAATGTGTCTCTGATGTGTACATGAATGAACAAGATGAAAGAAGTGTGTGTGTTTGTGTGTCAATTATTATAGATTAAAAGCTTTACCTTTTTGTTTGTCCATTTCTGGAAGGTAAAAAAAAAGATGAGTATTTGTTTAAAACCCCCAGTAAGAGACTTTTCTTCTTGCCCTCTGTTCATCCCTCCATCCCTGGATCGACTGATACCAAATCACAACTGCAGCAGCATTTAAAGAAACCAAACAGAAGACTTCAGGACACACCACAACTAAGTGCACTTCTGTTCTCCAAAACTCCCTCTGTCTCTGACTTTCCAGCTCTCTCTCTCTCTCTCTCTCTCTCTCTCTTTTCACTTTACAACAGGCTCCCATTCAGGACCACTCCCAAACCAACAACTAGGGCACTAAATAGTACAGGACTCACTCTCTACATCAGCACAGAGTCACCTCGTGGGGTCAGAAAAAAGATTTGGAATCAGGTCTGGAAACAAATCTGTGCCAGTTGTTCACAAATCAGCTCCAACTGCGCCACCTTGTGGAGGAAACCGGAAAGTAATCATTTCAGTCCAAATACAGTATATATAAAAGCGTCATGGGATTGGGTGTTTATTTCTATTTAATAGGCTTAATTTTTATAGAATGTACAATGAATGTAAAAAGTGTGGAAACACCTAGTCTGATTTCGAAACACATGCATGTTCCTTTAGGTTTTACACAAATCTATAAATATCCAGAACTTTATTCTCATTGGAAAATCCTCCCTTATCATTTACACACTCTCAGCAGCCGAACAGTTCATTTCTCCAAACATTCAGCTGCAATATTTTCCCATGTCTTCTGTAAAACTCTCCAGAGATGTTCTCCACTAGTTGGAGATTTTTCTTCATCCCAGAGCAGTTCAGTAGGATTTAGGTGCAGTGACTGGGCAGGTGGTTCCATGATAGATATCACTCCAGAAGAGACGACTGTTTACTCTCTTAATAACGCTTACAGAGCTCAGACACACACACACACACACACACACACACACACACACACACACACACACACACACACACACACACACACACAGGGATACAGTCAAATCCCAAAACTTTTTATTCAACATAAATCCAAGTTGTTAACGGTTTACTAAAGAAAATCAGGATAATAAAACCTTATTATGAGAAAAAACAACAGAACAATCATGTCTTAGTTACAACAAACACTCACTGAACCAATCAACATTTATTTTGTTATTTTTCATTCAATCCTCAGAAAGAAAAAAGGAAAGAAAGAAAGAAAGAAAGAAAGCAAGAAAGAAATAAAGAAAGAAAGAAAGAAAGAAAGGATAAATCTATAAGTGATTCTAACAGGATCCAGTGTGTAAGTGATGTGTAACGAAATCCAGTGTGTATGTGATGTGTAACGCGATCTAGTGTGTATGTGATGTGTAACGCTATCCAGTGTGTATTTGATGTGTAACACGATCCAGTGTGTATGTGATGTGTAACAGGATCCAGTGTGTATGTGATGTGTAACAGGATCCAGTGTGTAAGTAATGTGTAACGCGATCCAGTGTGTATGTGATGTGTACCAGGATCCAGTGTGTAATTGATGTGTAATGGAATCCAGTGTGTATGTGATGTGTAACGAGATCCAGTGTGTAATTGATGTGTAACGGGATCCAGCGTGTATGTGATGTGTAACAGGACCCAGTGTGTAATTGATGTGTAACGGGATCCAGTGTGTAAGTGATATGTAACGGGATCCAGTGTGTAATTAATGTGTTACAGGATCCAGTGTGTATGTGATGTGTAACAGGATCCATTGTGTAAGTAATGTGTAACGGGATCCAGTATTAACTTATTATTATCCAGTAACTGCATCTTCCTCATTAATCTCATCCTTAGCTGCTGAAGTCGTCACGCTGTCACACACTTTGATTAATAAACAGTTTATAAATGTTAATTCAACTACAAAATTAGTCATAATTACACTATGGAATGTGATCATTTATCCGTAAAAGCCCCGCTTCTGAAATCTGATTGGCTGTCTGCTAAACGTCTAAATTCTGCTACTGAAATAAAAATGCTAATCTCTATGGTTACTATTGTCACTAACAAAAAAGCGCTGGATAAAAGTTTTTATGTGGAATGTCTCTTTTTCTGTCAGGTTGAGATGGAAAGAGAGAAAGAATAATATATAAAAAAAAAACTTTCCAATACTCTCATCAATCTTCATCTTATCCATATAACTTTTAAAGATATTTTTCAGTCAGCAACTTCCCGGCTATCACTCTCAGCAGCGAGCACATGGTATACTACTATTAGCATGCTAGCATTGCTAGCTAGCTGTTATCTGCAGATGTAGTATTATTATGACCAGGTAGGTACCATTAGCAGTGATGTTTAAAATTAGATGGGTTTGACTTGTCAGATTTACTCTCAAAATAGAATTCTCAGGTTTCTTGATCAGATAGCTCTTACTAGCCAACGAGCTAACATTAGACAGAGTTGATTGTCATGGATTTAAATTATATTCCTGTCAGAATTCCTGTCATGGTAGCCCATGCTAGTCATTTTGCTCAAATTTGAAGCTATTTTATAATATTACAAAAATTCCAGTCAGGATATTTCACAGGAGCTAGTTTTCTAGTGTCACTGGTGAGGCAGTTCTCACGGTTAAAGTATAGATATAAAAGAATAAATATAAAATAATCCTGTCAAGATATATTTTGTAGTATAGCATTGATATAAAATCTCTGCACCCTAGACATCTTACCATCCTACAGCTCTTTTTTGACAACAATGTGATTCCTGTCAGGTTAGCGCACTCTAGCTAACCATCTAAAGCCAGTTCTTAGCTCGCAGTACGACAAAACATACATATAAATGAAGAAATGATCTGAAACAAACCTCCGAACACACTAATAAAAGCGAATGGGGCTCATGACTTACAATCATGCTAGTTTAAGTCACCTCAGTAATTAGCCATTATTATTATTATCTACATCTGCTGATAAGTGTAGTTAGCTAAACTAGCAAACTTTATATATTGTTCATTTATCATTAGCAGTTCATGTTCATATGCTAGTGCCTTGAGATACTGTAGCTGCTCGCTGTGCTACAAACAGGAAGTGTGGATTTTAAAATAAAGTGGATGAAATGAGGACATCATTCAAACTCTCCATCCCTCCCTAAGAAACGAGAGAGGAGCTAACCTAACGGTGAAAAGGTGCTTAATAATGCATTAGCAGCAAAATAAAGGGAGAAGAGAAAGAGGGAGAGAAGAGAGAGAGAAGGGATGGAGCTTTGTGATCAATACACTTCGAGTTAAGAGTGGAGACGATATCGATCATGTGCTCGTCTTTCAATCCATCATCATTGTAAGCGGATACATTCCGTGTAAATAGATCACCTTCGCTCTGATTGGCCGATTCAGCTCTCTGTGGAAACTTTGTATCTATTAAAAAAAAAAACAGGAAGCCGGGTGCGGATTACATTTCCGTCTCATCATAACTGTGATCTACGGTTAATTTATTATTTATTTATTATCACTAAACTAACTTGATCAGTGCTAATCAGATTTTAGATGCAAATTTCTTTTAAAAACACACTTTCAAAACTTCCTGTTTATAAAATTCACATCCCTAACCCAAGGTGATGCTGACTTAAGCCACACCTCTGTTTTTTTTTTTTTATTGGCTCTTAATCAGTTACGATTGTTTCCAGCTGCAAGATTCATCTGATTGGACGGTATGACGTGTCTTTTGTGGGCGTGTAGCTACCGATACTTTTGTAGCTTGTTGCTTTGTAAAAATGATACAATAGAAAATTTGGTTCGATTTTGTTTGATTTTCCTGCTTAATAAAGATTATCTTAATTTGCATAGAATTAAAAAAATAAACTTGATTGGAATGTCACCGTATACGCCGCGCAAAAATGCGTAAAATGCGTTAACTGAGCAGAGCAGATACACGTCTATATAATAGCTATATATTGTATATATATCGTAGCTAGCTCTGTCAGAAATAGCTGTCCTCCTGAGTGCTGCATACAAAACGGGACAGATTTAAGCCCCGCCCACAATCACGGCTTGTTTGTAACAATTTATCGGAATGTCGTATTGATATATATTTTTTTTTTAAGACGTGAAGATTAGCACACGCCTGGAGCTGGGGGTGTATCTGTGTTAAATCATCATCACCTTCATCATCGCTAATACAGCCATGGTGTGTGTGTGTGTGTGTGTGTGTGTGTGTGTGTGTGTGTGTGTGTGTGTGTGTGTGTGACTTTTCATCCTGCTGGTGGATTCTCATAGTCGTTCTCCTTGAGAGAAATGTGTTGTGATTGCGCGAGTGTTTTTTCCCGTTTATGGTGTTAGAAGAGCGAGAGCCTTTTCTTCATTTCGTTCCTCTTCCAGAGTGACAGGCGATCGAACTCCTCCATCGTCATGCCGAACAGATTCTCAAACTCCTCCGGAGAGAGGTGTCTCTGTGGAACAGGGAGGAGATTAATCAGTGCTGCCCCCTACAGGTATTAAAAAAAAGTTGTGTGTGTGTGTGTGTGTGTGTGTTGATACCTCCAGCCTGGTCCTGTCCACTCCTGGTGGAAGTTTATTTCTGCCTCGATGAGTCACCATGAGCATCTCGTAGGGATAAATCTTTAACACACAAACACACACACACACACAACATTTCCTCAGATGTTCTGCATGTGTTTGTGAAGTTTGTACTCAGTAGTTGGCGTGTGTTAAGTATTCAGGTCAAAATCTGACCTTCTGCTCGAGCATGGTGGGCAGTGAGTTCCCTCTGTCCATCCTCCTGCCCTGAGCATCGCCGTTCTACACACACACACACACAAACACACAAACACACAATATAATAAACACACAGGCAGCAAAAGTAGATAAGTAGAAATAGACAGAATAATAAAATATCTCACCTGGAAACCTGTAAAAGGACAAACAAAAGATAATTTCACTAAGAGGACATAAAAGCAGTATTAAAGAATAGAATAGAATAGAATAGAATAGAATATCTTACTGTGATTAGCTGTATCATTGTGTGAGGAGGAAAACTCTGCAGACTGGAGCTATAACACACACACACACACACACACACACACACACACACACACACAGAGTTTAATGTGTGTAAAAAAATGTCAGTTCCTGCCATTCTGTTGTTTACACTGAGAGACAGATTGTGTGTGTGTGTGTGTGTGTGTGTGTGTGTGTGTGTGTGTGTGTGTGTGTGTGTGTGTGTGTGTGTGTGTGTGTGTGTGTGTGTGTGTGTGTGTCTTACTCGACTTAGCCCAGTCCGACTGTATGTGGGGAACGATGGAGATCTGGTTCCTGCATAAACAACACAGAGTTTAACTTTCACAACCAGGTACTGAGCATCACACACACACACACACACACACACACACACACGCATCCACACACACAAGCAAACACACACACATACATTCATCCATACAAACGCAAATAAACACACACAGACACACTAACACGCTACAATCCATCACGCTCCCTGAGATCTCAAAACTCTGGGCTTCTAGTAGTTCCTAGAATCGCAAAGTCCACTAAAAGTGGTAGAACATTCTCACATTTAGCTCCTAAACTCTGGAATAGTCTTCCTGACAGTGTTCGGGGTTCAGACACACTCTCCCAGTTTAAGTGTAGATTAAAGACGTATGTTTTTAGCGAGTTCTACACATAACACACATCACATCATAACCTTGTGCTCCAGAACATCTGATCACATCACATCATCAACTTGTGCTGTTAATATCATGAACAGCAGCTACGCTAATTCCTCTCCACTGCTTCTCTTTCTCTCCCATCCCGAGGCATCCTGAGGTTCCTCCAGCTCCAGTCACGTCCCACCTCATGAAGATTATGGAGCATTAAAAAAGTAGATGCCCACAAACTTCCCGAACCATCTACAGACGTATCAGTGCCAATTGGATTCCACTTCATGTAAAGTTTGGACACTGAACCTCCTGGAGTGTTGGATCTGTGATGATCTGAAATGTTGAGCTATTTTATGAGTTTCTCAGTAGCTCCTGGTTCCATAATCTCAAATGACTTTAAATGACTGTAGAAAGAACATCACTTATAATCACACACTCCAGTGCTCATGTTAGTTTTCACTCTCCAGTGTTCTGTAGTGTTTAAAGACTATAATCACACTCTTGATGTCACCCAAATGAGGATGCACGGACACACACACACACACACACACGCACACACACACACACACACACACACATGTGCACACACACACACACGCACACACACATTGGTACACACAGATACACACCTAGGTGAGGGGGCGTGCGGTCGGGGAGAGAACGAGTTTTTCTGCGCATTGGAGTCACTTTCTCGATCTCCTCCTTCAGGATCAACTTCCCTAAATTAGACTGAATCTGAGGAGAGAGAGAGAGAGAGAGAGAGAGAGAGAGAGAGAGAGAGAGAGAGAGAGAAAGAGATATTGGGGTGAGGAGGAGAATGTAAAAGGTCCACAGTAAAACAGGAAATAGAAACCCCAGAGGATTGTGAGTAATCTGATCAAGCCTGTGGATTTGTCATTTTAATGATACAAATACCTCAGCGTAATACACTACTCCCTGTACACTACACCCTACACCCTGTACACTACACCCTACACCCTATACCCTACACCCTACACCCTATACCCTACACCCTACTCCCTGTACACTATACCCTACACACTACTCCCTCTACACTATACCCTACACACTACTCCCTCTACACTATACCCTACACCCTACTCCCTCTACACTATACCCTACACCCTACTCCCTCTACACTATACCCTACACACTACTCCCTCTACACTATACCCTACACCCTACTCCCTCTACACTATACCCTACACCCTACTCCCTCTACACTATACCCTACTCCCTCTACACTATACCCTACACCCTACTCCCTCTACACTATACCCTACACACTACTCCCTCTACACTATACCCTACACCCTACTCCCTCTACACTATACCCTACACCCTACTCCCTCTACACTATACCCTACACCCTACTCCCTCTACACTATACCCTACACCCTACTCCCTCTACACTATACCCTACACCCTACTCCCTCTACACTATACCCTACACCCTACTCCCTCTACACTATACCCTACACCCTACTCCCTCTACACTATACCCTACACCCTACTCCCTCTACACTATACCCTACACCCTACTCCCTCTACACTATACCCTACACCCTACTCCCTCTACACTATACCCTACACCCTACTCCCTCTACACTATACCCTACACCCTACTCCCTCTACACTATACCCTACACCCTACTCCCTCTACACTATACCCTACACCCTACTCCCTCTACACTATACCCTACACCCTACTCCCTCTACACTATACCCTACACCCTACTCCCTCTACACTATACCCTACACCCTACTCCCTCTACACTATACCCTACACCCTACTCCCTCTACACTATACCCTACACCCTACTCCCTCTACACTATACCCTACACCCTACTCCCTCTACACTATACCCTACACCCTACTCCCTCTACACTATACCCTACACCCTACTCCCTCTACACTATACCCTACACCCTACTCCCTCTACACTATACCCTACACCCTACTCCCTCTACACTATACCCTACACCCTACTCCCTCTACACTATACCCTACACCCTACTCCCTCTACACTATACCCTACACCCTACTCCCTCTACACTATACCCTACACCCTACTCCCTCTACACTATACCCTACACCCTACTCCCTCTACACTATACCCTACACCCTACTCCCTCTACACTATACCCTACACCCTACTCCCTCTACACTATACCCTACACCCTACTCCCTCTACACTATACCCTACACCCTACTCCCTCTACACTATACCCTACACCCTACTCCCTCTACACTATACCCTACACCCTACTCCCTCTACACTATACCCTACACCCTACTCCCTCTACACTATACCCTACACCCTACTCCCTCTACACTATACCCTACACCCTACTCCCTCTACACTATACCCTACACCCTACTCCCTCTACACTATACCCTACACCCTACTCCCTCTACACTATACCCTACACCCTACTCCCTCTACACTATACCCTACACCCTACTCCCTCTACACTATACCCTACACCCTACTCCCTCTACACTATACCCTACACCCTACTCCCTCTACACTATACCCTACACCCTACTCCCTCTACACTATACCCTACACCCTACTCCCTCTACACTATACCCTACACCCTACTCCCTCTACACTATACCCTACACCCTACTCCCTCTACACTATACCCTACACCCTACTCCCTCTACACTATACCCTACACCCTACTCCCTCTACACTATACCCTACACCCTACTCCCTCTACACTATACCCTACACCCTACTCCCTCTACACTATACCCTACACCCTACTCCCTCTACACTATACCCTACACCCTACTCCCTCTACACTATACCCTACACCCTACTCCCTCTACACTATACCCTACACCCTACTCCCTCTACACTATACCCTACACCCTACTCCCTCTACACTATACCCTACACCCTACTCCCTCTACACTATACCCTACACCCTACTCCCTCTACACTATACCCTACACCCTACTCCCTCTACACTATACCCTACACCCTACTCCCTCTACACTATACCCTACACCCTACTCCCTCTACACTATACCCTACACCCTACTCCCTCTACACTATACCCTACACCCTACTCCCTCTACACTATACCCTACACCCTACTCCCTCTACACTATACCCTACACCCTACTCCCTCTACACTATACCCTACACCCTACTCCCTCTACACTATACCCTACACCCTACTCCCTCTACACTATACCCTACACCCTACTCCCTCTACACTATACCCTACACCCTACTCCCTCTACACTATACCCTACACCCTACTCCCTCTACACTATACCCTACACCCTACTCCCTCTACACTATACCCTACACCCTACTCCCTCTACACTATACCCTACACCCTACTCCCTCTACACTATACCCTACACCCTACTCCCTCTACACTATACCCTACACCCTACTCCCTCTACACTATACCCTACACCCTACTCCCTCTACACTATACCCTACACCCTACTCCCTCTACACTATACCCTACACCCTACTCCCTCTACACTATACCCTACACCCTACTCCCTCTACACTATACCCTACACCCTACTCCCTCTACACTATACCCTACACCCTACTCCCTCTACACTATACCCTACACCCTACTCCCTCTACACTATACCCTACACCCTACTCCCTCTACACTATACCCTACACCCTACTCCCTCTACACTATACCCTACACCCTACTCCCTCTACACTATACCCTACACCCTACTCCCTCTACACTATACCCTACACCCTACTCCCTCTACACTATACCCTACACCCTACTCCCTCTACACTATACCCTACACCCTACTCCCTCTACACTATACCCTACACCCTACTCCCTCTACACTATACCCTACACCCTACTCCCTCTACACTATACCCTACACCCTACTCCCTCTACACTATACCCTACACCCTACTCCCTCTACACTATACCCTACACCCTACTCCCTCTACACTATACCCTACACCCTACTCCCTCTACACTATACCCTACACCCTACTCCCTCTACACTATACCCTACACCCTACTCCCTCTACACTATACCCTACACCCTACTCCCTCTACACTATACCCTACACCCTACTCCCTCTACACTATACCCTACACCCTACTCCCTCTACACTATACCCTACACCCTACTCCCTCTACACTATACCCTACACCCTACTCCCTCTACACTATACCCTACACCCTACTCCCTCTACACTATACCCTACACCCTACTCCCTCTACACTATACCCTACACCCTACTCCCTCTACACTATACCCTACACCCTACTCCCTCTACACTATACCCTACACCCTACTCCCTCTACACTATACCCTACACCCTACTCCCTCTACACTATACCCTACACCCTACTCCCTCTACACTATACCCTACACCCTACTCCCTCTACACTATACCCTACACCCTACTCCCTCTACACTATACCCTACACCCTACTCCCTCTACACTATACCCTACACCCTACTCCCTCTACACTATACCCTACACCCTACTCCCTCTACACTATACCCTACACCCTACTCCCTCTACACTATACCCTACACCCTACTCCCTCTACACTATACCCTACACCCTACTCCCTCTACACTATACCCTACACCCTACTCCCTCTACACTATACCCTACACCCTACTCCCTCTACACTATACCCTACACCCTACTCCCTCTACACTATACCCTACACCCTACTCCCTCTACACTATACCCTACACCCTACTCCCTCTACACTATACCCTACACCCTACTCCCTCTACACTATACCCTACACCCTACTCCCTCTACACTATACCCTACACCCTACTCCCTCTACACTATACCCTACACCCTACTCCCTCTACACTATACCCTACACCCTACTCCCTCTACACTATACCCTACACCCTACTCCCTCTACACTATACCCTACACCCTACTCCCTCTACACTATACCCTACACCCTACTCCCTCTACACTATACCCTACACCCTACTCCCTCTACACTATACCCTACACCCTACTCCCTCTACACTATACCCTACACCCTACTCCCTCTACACTATACCCTACACCCTACTCCCTCTACACTATACCCTACACCCTACTCCCTCTACACTATACCCTACACCCTACTCCCTCTACACTATACCCTACACCCTACTCCCTCTACACTATACCCTACACCCTACTCCCTCTACACTATACCCTACACCCTACTCCCTCTACACTATACCCTACACCCTACTCCCTCTACACTATACCCTACACCCTACTCCCTCTACACTATACCCTACACCCTACTCCCTCTACACTATACCCTACACCCTACTCCCTCTACACTATACCCTACACCCTACTCCCTCTACACTATACCCTACACCCTACTCCCTCTACACTATACCCTACACCCTACTCCCTCTACACTATACCCTACACCCTACTCCCTCTACACTATACCCTACACCCTACTCCCTCTACACTATACCCTACACCCTACTCCCTCTACACTATACCCTACACCCTACTCCCTCTACACTATACCCTACACCCTACTCCCTCTACACTATACCCTACACCCTACTCCCTCTACACTATACCCTACACCCTACTCCCTCTACACTATACCCTACACCCTACTCCCTCTACACTATACCCTACACCCTACTCCCTCTACACTATACCCTACACCCTACTCCCTCTACACTATACCCTACACCCTACTCCCTCTACACTATACCCTACACCCTACTCCCTCTACACTATACCCTACACCCTACTCCCTCTACACTATACCCTACACCCTACTCCCTCTACACTATACCCTACACCCTACTCCCTCTACACTATACCCTACACCCTACTCCCTCTACACTATACCCTACACCCTACTCCCTCTACACTATACCCTACACCCTACTCCCTCTACACTATACCCTACACCCTACTCCCTCTACACTATACCCTACACCCTACTCCCTCTACACTATACCCTACACCCTACTCCCTCTACACTATACCCTACACCCTACTCCCTCTACACTATACCCTACACCCTACTCCCTCTACACTATACCCTACACCCTACTCCCTCTACACTATACCCTACACCCTACTCCCTCTACACTATAC